>QEOT01000098.1:65839-81060 GCA_003123785.1 Pterocarya stenoptera | reverse complement strand
GAGAGAGAGAGATAAAATTAACCCAAAACAAATTTTGTAGTAGGGGTATATTAGTAACAACTATAAGATGAAATTTATAATCTGGGATGCAAATTGATATGGCTTACATGATCACATCCATATTTTCCCCAGACTTCCATTCTCAAGCTCCCCTCCCTCGCACATATAGGATGAAAGGAAGTTCTGCAAGTTCCTGAACATTTAACAAGAAAAACCAACAAACTATTACCAGAGGAAGGATGATATAAAAACTGTAAACTTTACAGCACCAACAATTCAAGACAACTGATTTTCCAGCACTAAGGCGACAAGCTTAGAAGTAACATAAGAGACGAAATAATAACAACTAGTATAATTTTTAAAAAAAATGCTTCCTTCACTTAAAACAATACTCTTAAGTGAATTTTAGGAATTTCTACAGCATTTCATTTGCTGTTATTTAAAAAAAAAAAGTGATACAGCAAATATTTACAGGGTTCAAGCACCAAATGCTAAGTTTTTTGCTCTAATGAACATCTGATGCTTGGTCTTTAGCATATAATAAGATCTTTCACTTGCAATGTATTAAACATGCCACTGATGTGAAAATATTTTTGCAAGTAATTGCTGTGAATATTTAGTATACTCAATTGTGGTTTTATTTGTGTACACTCTAGGCTATTAGGTTTTCACCAAGACAGTATAGTCTGTGTTTATGTCCTTGGAAAAGAAAAAGAAAGCTAAGTATTGTTCAATGTTGATGTTAAATAGACCAGAACTCCGTGGATGCAGGGGTTTTAATTGATCGTAAGGTTATCGTCTATGGGGATTTAGGACTTACTCCACTGCTCCTGATGGAACTATGGAGTTTGTGACAAGGTATACTTTTGCAAGTCTTCTGTTTGTTTTTCACTTCTTGAGGGCTTAATTCTTGTAACACTTTCAGTGGTGGTGGTTTTTGGAATTGTTGTCCTCTTCTAACACCCTGAATTGTGATAGCAAGGAGGTACATAGGATCTCTCCTTGCTTGGGAAGAAGAGAAAGCCCTTTATAAGCATGATTTCAAGGGGCTCCAATTGAGTAACTGGTTGAAACTTGATATCTTTTCTATAAGTAGGATAAGATTTTATTGAAACAAGCAAAGAGGCATTGCCCAAGTGCACAAGCAGTGGTTGAAACTCAATATCTTTCAAATCCAGAAAAATCAAGAAGCAGCATAACCACAGCAGCTCGGGAAAGAGTTTCGCCTCAGCCCAAGCATTTAACCACCATGCAGGCTCAACATATATCCCTGCTACAGACACGTACAAGCCAAAAACATAAATCTAGGTCACTATATGCATAAATTTTACAGAACTAATGGGTTCCAATCTTAAGATCTAATCTCTGGATGTTGGTAACACTTAATATCAAGGGATGCTTCCTTCTTTAGAAGATTCCAATGCATATATTCTTCCAGTTACATGTAAAACCTAAATGCTATAATGTGCAAGAGCAGCAATTAGAGCAAACCACTTGCCCCATGTTAAAAGGGTTAAACTCTAGGTTCTATTTTGTTAATATGCCCCATCTTCCAATCTCTTATGTTTGAATCTGATTCTAATATAGAAGTAGGCCCCTCTGTGCTTTTTAATGAGATTACATTGATCTTGTTATGTATGTATGTGCAAGCATATTCTAGACTGTATAGCACTGTTAGATCTTAAGATTGGAACCCACTTTGGACCCCTAGGGATTGGCTCAAGTGGAAAAGGCCTTGGTCTTGGTGGCATGCTCCCTCCAAGTCTAAGATTTGAATCCCCTTGGGTGCAAACAATTTCTAAGGGTCATCGAACTGGGAAAACTTCCACTTGAATTACCCAAGGTGCACTCACGAGAAACTCCTTGCTGAGGGCCTATGTACCCCCGAGATTAGTCGGGACTTTGTTCTCAGACACCCGGTGCTAATAAAAAAACATGGGGCAAAATCATAAATATATATATATTGCACGCTACGGTTCCGATTTAATAACCAAGCACTGCAGACTTGTAAGAAATCAGCACACATTGCCACCCATATTTGAAATATTGCATTGAACATGAGAATAATTGATCAATCTAACAAAGAAAAAATAAAAGGACAACATTCCATTTATAAAATGGCTCATACATCCTCGATGAAAACTTGCAACTATTTAACTTAGAATAGCAAGCCTACAAGAGTGAATTATAATATAGAAGATAAATTGCACCAAAATAAAATGGGTTCCGAACATGAATACGTGATGAGCTTGTAGACTGCTCTAACAAAACTAATAGGCCGCAAACCCTTGATTTCCACAACCCTTGCTTTCTTGGGGATGAGGGCTATAAAGTGGCATTGAAGCTTTTTTCGAACTTCAATAACCTCGCAGCACGACTAATAAAAGGCACCATATGGACTTGGAGCCTTTGTTGTCATTCCACTTCAATCCAACTCTCATTCCAACCACTCGGCCTCCTCCAAGCCTATAAAGTCAAAAGTAAGACCATCCAACTCTGTTGTTCGAAATAAAGGTGACTATTGAAACCTTCAATATGCTATCTGATCTTAGTAAGGTCGATAAGGACCTAACCATTGGCATCAAAGGTATCAATGGTGTAATTTCTCTTATTCAAGTTGACCACTCAATGGAACAATCTGGTGATTTTATCTCCATCATGCAACCACAAAGACCTTGATTTCAATCTCCAACTCACCTTTTCCATCAGGGTGACCCTCTCCATTTCATTAATGATCTCACTCTTTCCTAACTCTTTCGCTACTAATTTCATCAATAAATCGTCGGGAGCTTGTGCACCATTGGGACTAGTCGGGACATTGTTTTTGAACACTACAGTAGATACTTGGCGTTGACAAAATATAGTGGATGACGAAGTAGTGGTTTTATTCTCATTCCAGAAGGAATAGAAGGGAGGGGATGGAAGAGCTTTGTTGATGCTCTTAGTGAAGTGTCAACCTCTATTTCCAGTAGTGGAAATAGGGTGTCCTCTTTGCATGTTGGTAGGGGGTACGCTCAAGCCACCCTGGATCAATGGGACATTTATCAGTGCAAGGCAGGTCGTATAAGGAGGCTTTGGTAAGTCTGAAAAAGGTCTCAATGTCTCATACACATAGAGCCAAGAGTGGTATATCCGATTGGAGAGAATGTTCCAGTGGTAACAAGTCAGGGGTGTAGAAAAAATTGGATTGGACCAGCGTCCAACCCGACCAACTCAGGCTTGGCGGGCCAAAAACCCAGATCCTTATGAAATGGGTTCAAGTTCGGTTCTCCTCACCATGCATCGATGGTAACCATTCCTCTTCCTAGGGTGTCACATATTTGTTCGCCGGTGGTAGTCAGTCCCCTCATCGGCGTCCCTCCAATGATGGTACCACGGGAAAGTGAGAATAAGGACGTTTTATGAAACGGGTTCAGCTCCGGGTTCTCTCCTCATGAAGACAGTTTCTCTGCCCCTGACCAAGATGTCATAAACTTGTTGCCTAGTTGTCAATGTTTTCTCTACCACCGCCTCTCCGATGGTAGTATCACCAACGAGCAAGAATGTGGGTGTCTACGAAACTGGTTCAGCCTCAGTTTGTATCCTTTCCACATCAACGGCTGCATTGCCCCCCTTTAGGGTTCATAAATAGGGGTGCTACCCACCTTATACGGGTGGGTAGCAACCCTCTCTGCCCCCCGCCTGAGCGGGGAGCACTTTTTGGCAACGACACCCCAGCCCTGCATCAACCCCGTCCAGCCCGCATCCATCAAACAGATGGACGAATTTGCTAAGTGTCTTGTCTTCCATAAAAGGGATCAGTGATCAGACTTAACAATAGGCCCAAAACTTTAAGATACTATTACTGCAATTTTGCCTCATGAGTAGAAAGAAATCTAGCAATTTATTAAGGTTGGATTTGGAACCATCAGTAAAAAGAAGCACGTGATCAATCTTTCCTTCAAAATATAGTTTTAATTAATTAACCATGGCTAACTGGCAGCTCTTCAATAAGTGGAATCACTTATAAAGTTAGCTAGCTCAATCTACAATAGTACTCAAATCTAATGAAAATAGGGGGGGGGCACTATCAAAGGAAATGTTTTATGCAGTCTCCCTAAATAGGATAGGTTTCCTCATAGTTATCTTGTATTTAAATTACTTATCGGATAAAATCAGGCAGTTAGTCAATTAGTGGAGATTTTATCCAAAACTTATCTTTGTAACCTCAGAATTATTGTCTATTTAAATGAGAAGAAAATACCTCAAGAGGTAGTTTGGCACTTTAACATGGTATCAAGAGCAAGGTTCCTAAGTACTGTGCCTCCTTCGATTTTTTTTTTTCTCTCCCCTGCATCTTGTTCTTCATCTGGGTATTCTCAACACTTTTGTGCCTTCATGACTGGTTGTCTTTTCTTGGTTCTTTTTCGGTGCCTTCAGAGTTTCTTCATCGGCAACTTCAGAGGTGATTTTGGCCTCTCATGTTCCTCTCGTGGTTATCAATGCCTTCAAACTTCCTTTATCGGCATCTTCAGAAGCTGTTTTTGCCTCTCGGGTGACTATCGGCACTGTCTGGGTGGTCTATGGGGTAAGTCGATGCTTTCTGTTGAGTGATCTCAGTCTGTCGGCGTCCTCTGTGCTGGCTCTTTCCATTTTCGGCAAGTGAGGTTGCCTTATTCTAGCACTCGGCTTCTCAGTTTCTGGCTTTTCAAGACTCTGATTGGGCTCTTGTCTTCCACGGTTCTTGTTTCCGAATTCCAGCCAATCTTGGCTCTCAACATTTGGCAGGTTTGTCCATATGGCATTTGAAAAATCTGATTCTTTGTACATTCATTTCAATGGTAAAAATTATTCTGCTTGGGTATTTCATTTTCAACTTCTTGTAAAGGGTAAAGAACTCTAGGGTCATGTTAATGGCAAGATTCCAGCCCCAGAAAGTGCAACAGAGCTGCCTAAGTGGGAGAGTAAGGATGCCAAGACCATGTCTTGAATCCTAGGCTCTATGGAGCCCCACATCAGTCTCAATCTACGACCCTACAAAACTTCCAAGGCTAAGTGGGAGTATTTAGAGAGAATCTATACTCAAAATAATTCCGCGCAAGGTTTCAATTAGAATTTGAGATGGCTAATTTTTCTCAAGGTCTCTTATCTGTAAAGGAATTCTATTCTGGTTTTTCAAATATGTGGGCTGTATACATTGATATTGTGTATTCCTCTATCTCTGCCGCTGGTCTTCCTCATGTGCAAAGTGTGCATGAAACCAGTAGGAGGGATCAGTTTCTTATGAAACTACATCCAGATTTCGAATCAGTTCGTTCTTAGTTAATGAATAGAGATCCCGTTCCTTCTCTTGATGATTGTTTGGGCGATTTGCTTCGAGAGGAGTAAAGGTTATTTACTCGGAGTACAATAGAACAACACCTAACTCCTCCTGCTCATGTGGCATTTACTGCCCAAGGAAGATCCAAGGGCCGAGACTATAGCACTACACAATGCTATAATCGCAAGAGTTTTGGTCACATTGCCACCCATTGTCCGAAGAAATTTTGTAATTATTGGAAACAATATGACATATTATCAAAGATTTTCCAATCCGGCCTCCTCGAAAGCAAGAGCGTGCCTATTCCACCTTGGTTGATTTCTCGGGTGCATCCTCTTGTACAGCTCCTGCTACCGCCATTCATGCTTCAGTTCCTGCTGGTTCCAGTTCTACTACTATTACTCTTGATATGGTGCATCCTCTTTCTACCTTTTCTGCTTTAGGCCTCTCAAGTAATCCTAATTCATTCCCTAATTCTTGGCTAATAGATTCTGATGCCTCCAACCATATAACTAATAATTCCACTTCATTACATAACCTTCGATCCTATGATGGTCCTCTCAAAATACACACGACAAATGGTAGTTCACCACCAATTTCTGCCGTAGGTGATGTGTCTACTATCATTCGAAATGTTTTGATTTCTCCTAACCTCTCCTCCAGTTTACTTTTAGTTGGACAACTTGTTGAAAATAATTGTAATGTTTCTTTGTCATCTTCTGATTATGTTATACAGGATCGAGTGTCTGGGAGGATGATCGCGAGAGGTCCTAAGGAGGGTCGCTATTTCCAATAAATCCTAGTACAGCTTTTCTTGAGTCTAATTCTTTTATTTCTTGTAATGCTATCAAAACAAGTATTAAAGATTGGCATAATCGTTCAGGTCATCCCAATCCTAATGTTCTCCAAACTTTGTTTAAGGATAGGTTTGGGGCACAAGACAAAACATAAAATTTTCATCTCATCTTATCTCATCATTACACCTTTTTCAAATCCACATACAAAATATAATAAACAATTCAACTTTTTCAAATTCCAATTCAACTTTTTCAAATCCCAAAACTAAAAAATAATATTTTAAACTTTAAAACAAAACGCAAAATTCTCATCACACCCCCCAAACCTATCCTAAAACTGGTGCTATTGACAATAAAAATTCAGTTTCAATGGAAATGAGTTCTTTTAATTGTACGACTTGCAAACTGGCCAAAAGCAAAGTGTCATCATTTCCACAATCTGGTTCTCATGCCTCTCGGGTGTTTGATATAATTCATAGCGATGTCTGGGGTATATCTTCAGTTATATCACATGCTCACTACAAGTATTTTGTTATTTTTATTGACGAGTGCAGTAGATTCACTTGGATCTATTTTCTTCGTAATGAAAGTAAAGTATTTTCTGTTTTCAATGGTTTTTTCGCACTCATTCAGACACAATTTGCTTCCACTATCAAGGTCTTACGATCTGATTCTGGGGGTGAATATATATCTCATGAGTTTCAAAATTTTCTACAAGAAAAATGTATTCTTTCTCAACGCTCTTGAGCATCTACACCACAACAAAATGGGAAGCTGAGCGTAAGAATCGACATCTACTTGATATGGTTCGGGCTCTTCTTATTGATTCATCAGTTCTGTCTTGTTTTTGGTGTGAACATTAGCTACCATTGTCCATTTAATTAATAGATTGCCCACACCAGTTTTACATAATGTTTCTCCCTATTCCATACTATTTGGTCACACACCTAACCTTTCTGATTTGCATATCTTTGGTTGTGTGTGTTTTGTTCATCTTCGACCACATGAAAGACATATATTGACTGCTCAATCTGTTAAGTGTGCTTTTCTTGGATATAGTTCAACTCAAAAAGGATTCATTTGCTATGATCCTAATGCACGTAGAATTCGAATTTCCAAGAATGTTGTGTTTTTTAAAATCAGCAATTTTTCCTCTCTCATGTGGATCCTATCTCACCTAGTTTTTCAATTCTTAATGATGAACCTGAGCCCTTACCTATACCAAATCCTACTTCAATGGCTGGTTTAAACCTGGTTTTGTCTACACTCGACGTCATAACACTCCTTTGGCCGAGTCTTCTATGACTTCTCAAGATTGTCATCCTCTGGCACCTAATCCGACACCCACCATAGCTCCTGTTGCTAAAGTTCTTAGGAAATCTACCCGTGTCTCTCACCCACCAGATCGGTAGGGTTTTTCTTCCCCTACTTCTATGACTGCTATATTATCTTCCATTTCTATCCCTTCTTTTTACAAATAGGCTATGGAACATGAGTGCTGGAAGCAAGCAATGCAAACAAAACTTGATGCACTTGCAGATAATCAAACTTGGGATGTGGTACAATGTCCTCCTTCAATCAAACCCATTGGTAGTAAATGGGTATACTCTGTTAAGCTTCGTTCCAATGGCTCACTAGAACGATACAAAGCTAGATTGGTTGCTTTGGAAAATCACCAAGAGTATGGCATAGATTGTGATGAGACCTTTACTCCGGTTGCCAAGATGACTACTGTTCGCTTGCTACTTGCCCTTGCTGCTTCCAAAACTTATCTTTGTAACCTCAGAACTATTGTCTATTTAAATGAGAAGAAAATACCTCAAAAGGTAGTTCGGCACTTTAACAGGCACATGGAGTGGGATCATGGAAAAATATCCGGAAACGTTGGGTGTCCTTCTCTAGACACACTAGACTAAGGATGGGGGATGATAACAAAATTAATTTTTGGCATGATGTTTGGATTGAAGACACAGCTCTTAAGGATGCTTATCTTTCTATTTTCATAATTGCACGAGAACAGGATGCTTTGTTGTTAAATATATATACATATATATAATTGACGAGGATAAAAACTTGTTTCAACATAAAATAAGGATAAGGACAATCAATCAGATGAAAATGTTTTCTAGTAAAACTTTCAATTTTCCAATGTTTGGTTGGCACCATGAACATGATGCAGAAAAGAATTTTCAGTGTTTGGTTGCATTGAAAATCATGACAAATATTTTCTGATTTTCATATATTATAATTTTGATGTATCGTATTTAAATACTTTAAAAATATAGAAAATATAAAAAAAAATTAAGATTATTCACACTTTAACAAATTTTTGCTGTAATTAATAACCCCATAAAGTATTTTTTACAGATAAAATAATCCATTATTTTTTCATCTATCACTGTTAATGTAAACTACGTACCCAATCATAAACCACCACATGTTAATTTATTTATTTTTAAATAATTTAATTAAATATTTCTTGAGAAGTAAGAAATATTTTTTTTGATAAGTATGAAATTTATTAAGAAACCACATAATTAGGTATAGCCCAAGTACACAGAAAATATACAAGAGAAAACACTTAATTCCAAACTAAAGCAAAAGAAACAACACAAAAGTCATTGGAACTAAATCCATCCATTACAATAACTGAAGCCCAAAGCAACAAAGTATGAAAAAAGAAAGCCCTAATCCATCCACCGAGCGTTCTTTATTGTCGAGATAACAATCATTCCTCTCATTCCAAATACACCACATAAGACAGAGGAATCATTTACGAAACAGCCGCTATTTGACGATTTCCTTGAATCCCTCGCCAACAGGCCAAAAAGTTCCCCACACTCTTAGGCATCACTGAAGAAATGCCAAGCTTGACAAAGACCTCATCCCACAAAGCCCTCGACACATCACAATGAAGAAGAAGGCGATCCACTGATTCTCCACACCTCTTTTTTTATAAGATGAAAATTGTATTGATATGAAGTAGGCGAAGCCCATGTACACAGGAAGTATACAAAAAAACACTTAAATACTTGAGCCAGAAAGAACAGAAAAGAAAATCATGAACACTAGTTCCGTTAAGCACAATGGTTGAAAACCAGAGCTATAAAGTGTATACAAAAAAGTTCTAAAGTTCCTCCATTGTACACTCCCTATCTTTTCCATCCAAATACACCACATAATGCACAAAGGAATCATCTTCCACACTGTCGCCACTTGGGGATAGCCTTGAATCTCCTTTCAATAAGCTATTAAGTCCACCACCCTCAATGGCATAACCCAAGCCACACCAATTCTTCTAACGATCTCATCCCACAACACTCGTCACCTCACAATGCAATAATAAGTGATTCATTGATTCTCCATTCGTCTTTGCATAAACAGCACCAATCCAACACAATGAGACCTCGCTTCCTCAAATTGTATGTGGTCAAAATATTCCCAAGAGAGGCGGTCTATACAAAAAAAGCTACTTTGGGAGGCACACGGGACCTACAAATACCCCCTTCCACAAGAAAGGAACATTACCATGTGATGCCAACATCTTGTAGTACAATCTCACTGTAAACCGCTTGCTCCCGTTGGGCCTCCACTGCACCCTATCCCCTAGTTAGACCTCCCATGGAATATATCAAACTGAAAAATTCTGAAACAGTATCCATTTCCCAATCATGAATATCCCTATAAATAGAACATCCCACAGGTGAGAACCGTGGGAAAATGCCACAAGATCTGACACAAAAGCATCTCTATTGACAGCAATGCGATAAAGAGCTGGAAAAGCCCTATAGAGAGCGCGACCTCCACATCAAACGTTGTGCCAAAATGTGATTTTGAGCCCTCGCCAACAACAAAACAGATATGAGTGACAAAACTCTTCCAACCCCTCTTAATATATTTTCATAAGCCCACACCATACCCTTCCCTCACTTCATTAGAACACCAACCCCCCAAAAGCTTCTGTGTCTATGATCAATAATCTCCTTCCAAAGAGAATTCCCCTCTAAGTGGTACCTCCACAACCATTTTCCCAATAGGGCTTTATTGAATGTCCTCAATCCACACCTTGAGAAGTAAGAAAAATATTTTGGAGTGAAAACCAAATTTTCCATTTTTTTTTTTTATTGGCACTGGGTGACTAGGAACAGCGTCCCGACTAATCCGGAGGTGCACAAGCCTTTGGCAAGGAGTTTCCCGCAAGTGCACATCGGGTAATTCAACGAGAAAATCACTCAATCTGATGGCCCCTAGAGATAGTTTATACCCAAGGGAATTTGAACCCTAGACCTGGGGGGGAGCATACCCCCAAGCCCAAGCCCAAGCCCAAGCCCAAGCCCAAGCCCAAGACCTAAGCCACTTGAGCCAACCCCTAAAGGTTAACCAAATTTTATATTTTTTAAAATGAATTTTATAATAGGTGGCTAATTTGACAGAAATTAATAATGACTCACAACAGTGGAATGTAAATTTTTTGGGAGGCACATGATTGGGAGGCTGGTGCCTTTACTGAATTTTTTAAAATTGCTATACGCCTTTGGAACTGGTGATACGATGGTGGATTTGTTTGGACTCCATCTAGTAGAAGAAACTTTTTTGTGCACTCTTTCATGAGCTCCTTACTACTCAGGCTAGTAATCACTTTCCTTGAAAGACCATTTGGAGGAGTATAGCTCCTCTTAAGGCTGCTTTTTCTGTTTGGACTGCATCCTGGTGTAATCACTTGTATACTTGTGTACTTGGACTATGCTATTTTAATATCAATAATATATCTTCTTACTTATCAAAAAAACAAAAGCTCTTCCGCTACTAATAGAAGACTTTTCTTCTAATAACACATCAATGCCTTGAACTCATTCGAAAGGAGATGTTTCCTTTTCTAAACATGACCAAAAAGGCTTTCTTTAAGGCCTTTCGCTTGTTGGCCAAAACAAAGCTTGGGAACCCTTCAAAACTGTAGGATGACCACCAATATTTCACCTTATCCACAAAACCATAGCCTTTAACCACTTATTTTCAAACTTGAAATAGGGTTTAGCCCTCGATAGTCCCCACAATCTAGTAGTATAGGAAAAAGATCTAAACAACGTCAAGCCAACCACTCATAGATTCTCCCAAACCATGAACTTTCCAGTTTGAAGAAATAACTATTTTTGTCTAGTCTAGCCCATGCACATATGCCAAAACTATCTAAGAATTACTCGAATGTGAGACTTAACTCTTTTTTATTGGCACCAAGTGTCTGATGACAGCGTCCTGACTAATCCGGATGCACATGCCCTAGGCAAAGAGTTTCACGCAAGTGGACCTCAGGTAATTCAAGGGAAAAATCTCTCGGTTTGATGGCCCCTAGAGATTGTTTACACCCAAGAAGATTTGAACCTTAGACCTTGGAGGAAGCATATCACCAAGGCCTTTAACACTTAAGCCAACCCCTGGGTGTTAACTACTGATTTAGTGCTTAAACAGCAAAGTGGGAATGGAAGTATTGATTCAAAATCCAAGCATCAACAACTAGAGCACATGGACAAGTAAGGAGTAAAACATTGAGATGAAAATCATGCCCGAGTAGATTGAGTTATTGACACTGGGCCAGCAACCAAAAAAAGAAAAGGAACTACCTAGTTTACTCCAGAATTGATAAATATATTGGTCATAATTAATTATTTTTAGACGTTTTTGGGCACATTTGGTAGTGTTTTCTGATGATATATTTTTTTTTTATCAATAAACAAAATTTTATTGAGAATAAGAATAGGCAAGAGCCCAAGTACACAAGAAAAATCGTTTTAAAAATTGTTACCATATAACAATAGTAAGGCTTACATGATATTTTGAACGCTTTTGTTTTTACTGAACTCAAAGCATTATTTTCTACATTCTCTGAACAACATTTGAGAAAGCACCATTAGCAGCACATTTTGCCCTATTTTCCATTAAAGAGAGCTGTAACAGTACCATATAGCATATTGACATTGTTTTCAATTATTAATTAAGCCTCTTGTAGTTCCTTTTAGAACCCTAGTGTTTGCATGGTCCATAACCCAAGGAATGGTTTCCATTTGCTTTTCTCTAAGGAACACAGGACTCCATGAGAAATGAAAGCACGTTGACAGCTACCCTGCCCCCCCCCCCCCAACTGCATTATCTACAGATTGACTTAACTCATTTCATCAATAAAACAAATACGTCATTAGACACATAAGAGTTGTCTATGTGCTACATAATGGGGGGGGAAGAGACGGCAGCTTGTGAATGAAAAAAGTTAATCAACTCCAATTGGAAAAAAAAAAGAAAAAAAAAAAACAAACCTTTGCATTTTGCTATAGCATGGAGTCAGTAAAATTAAGCCCGCAGGACTATATAGTCAAAAACACATGAGAAGAGGGGTCGTTATTTCCATTCTTTTACATAAATTGTGCATCACCTGCATGCATCATTTAGAACATAGAGCATAAAGATCAAGACGCTGCAGCGGCTGATTCCTTTTTAAAATAATATCTTCAGTGGAATGTCAATTTTATTAGAGTTGTGCATGATTGGGAAGTGAATGTAGTCTCTAATTTTTTTGGAAGATTATATGATATGAAGATTGTTCACGGAAGGGAGGATAGCCTGCGGTGGATTCATGCTGGAAATTCCAGATTTTCGGTTATCTCCTTTTATAAGGCATTAACCTGTCATTGTGTCAATAATTACCACTGGAAATGCATTTGGAGATCCAAGGTACCTAGTAAGGTGGCATTTTTCTGCTGGCTGGTGTCGCTTGGAAAACTTTTGACCACGGATAATTTGAGAAACATGGTTTATTTGTCGCGGATTGGTGCTTCATGTGTAGGAAAGATGGTGAATCTATTGACCATTTATTTCTTGATTGTGAGGTGGCTAAGACTTTATGGCATGAGATTTTTTGTAGGACGGGTATTGCCTGGGTGATGCCTAAGCAAGTGATGGATCTTTTTGCATGTTGGCAAGGTTTTAAGGGGAGACATAGTATTGTTGCCATATGGAAGATGATCCCTCTATGTTTGATGTGGTGCTTATGGTTGGAAAGGAATAGGAGGTGCTTTGAAGATAGAGAACGCTCGGTGGGTGAACTTAGAGGGTTTTTCATTATTACTTAGTGTATTTGGGATAAGGCTCTTGTAATGAATGGAGATCATCTTCATGATTTCCTTTTAGCCTTTCCTAATTCCTAACGTGTATTTAGGTTCACTCTTGTATATTGCCTTTATACTTGGGCCATGCCTATTTACTTGGCAATAAAATTCTCTTATTACTTATAAAAAACGAAAAGAACATAGAACATGTAACCATCATTCTTCCGCTTGCCAAGAGACGTGATAAATTTCTAAGATCCACATATAGCAGCAGAATATAACACCACGTAACTTGTATCAGCCAAAATATGACAAGAAACAGAAGTCTAACAGATGCACAAGTAGGTCACATATTCCAATTACTAGAAGCTTCTGCCGTAGGAATATAAAATAAAATGTTATAAAGCAAGGAAGCAACAGAACATACCATGGCTACACCGAACACAAGCGCCACACTTCACCTTGCATATGTTACACACTAATTTTCTCCTAGTTTCCTTTATTCCTCCTACGTTCATGATTGGCTCCATCTTCGACAAGTCCTCTATATAGACCTCAGGCATCCAATGGCAACAAAACAAGTGAGCAAACCCCATAGAAACACCATTTTCATCACTTTTTTGAACAGGTTTTAAAGCACCACCCTGCTTCGGGCAAAGTACACAAGGCGTCGCTGAATCACTACTGCTGTGATCACTCTTCTGCTTGCACCATGCGCACAACCACGTCGCATCCACGTCCTCCTGCACTCCATAGCACTTTTGATGGACTGAAACCCCACAAGAACTGCAACCAATCAATCGGTTGGACTCCTTGCCCGTGTCAACCATGCAGCAAAAATGGCACAAAGACGAGTTCCCATCACAAGGACGAGAAATTAAAACTTTCTCCAAACCAGCTTTACCGCCCAGAAGTTTCCGTTTCTTTGAAGGCCGCTCCGAAGTTAAAGAAACCTTATCCCTTGTTCCTAAAAGCCATTCTAAACCGGCAGACAAATAGGACTGGGAACTACCTCTTTCATCCCGAGGCAGAGCGTCAGCTCCAACACTGTCAATTTCCATGGACTGCTGGGCCTCATTCTTTACCTCCTCTTTAAAAACTCCATTTCCGTTCCCATTCCCACCATGCACATTCACACTCTCATTTTCCCAACTACCAAGATTCACCCTCGGAGCATTCTCCGAATATGGGATCAGAAAACACTCCCGAGTAGCTAAAGAACTAAACGGAGAAGAAGCCTCAAACAAGGAATCAATATCATGCAATGTCAGGTACCTGAAATACTCCGCCGTCTCAACCCAAATGTTGGAACCCCTAGCTGGCCGAGAAGACTTCTTGTCCGCTCCCAAATGGGACTTCTTGTGCCGCCTGCGACTATCTGAGCTCCTCGACAAGAAACTCGCCAACCCGCTTGGCAAAGTGGATGAACGCAAAGCCGAAGTCTCGTCCGCAGCGTCGAAGGGCGTGCGCTCGCAGAGCGCTTTCCTGGCCTGCGAGTAAAAATCAATGTCTTGCGAGGCCTGCTTCTCAGTAATTTCCGGTTCGGTCGGCGGGATTGTGGCCGGAACCCTGGAAACGGGGCAAGGCCTCTCCTCGGTGCCGCAACCTCCGTCCGCACCCCTACCCATCATCTTCTTTCGCCTGTGACATCGGCTTCCGGTCATCAGCGACAATAACAACGCCCACCAAAGCCAATACCTTCGCATTCCATCACCCAAACCCTAACCCTAGAAATAGCCCTAACCCGAACCCAAACCCCAATCCTAATCTTAACCTTCTCTGCCTTGGGACCTCAAGTCCACCTCTACGCACAAAAACCCTAACCCTAATCAAGCTCTGGCTGAAATCTTCAGGTGCACAGTTAAAGAAAGAGGGGGTGGAGTGAAGGGGATAAGTCGCGGCTAGGGTTAGGGTTTTCGGTTATTCTGGTCCGCAAATTCGTTCGGATCCGTTTTCAAGACTGATTTGTTTTTTCACAGTTCGATTTCGCTTTCGAGGGGAAGAGAGAGATTTTTTTTTTTTTTTTTT
>QEOT01000098.1:54260-64467 GCA_003123785.1 Pterocarya stenoptera | reverse complement strand
TTTCTCTAACAGCATCTCCCTCATCTTCCTCCAACCCCAACCATTTTCACCTTCTGGGATACAAATAACATTCCTCCTCCCCCCTTGATTATACTCAGACACTTCAAGATATCTTCCTCTACGATTTGAGCAGCGTTGAGCTATGATACTACAATATCCTTCTCTAGTTGCCGAATACACTTCCTTCTTTCCGCCTCTTAGACTCTCCTCTAATACCTTCCCGAGCCACTGCGTTGAAGATGGACCCAACGTCACCGCATGTTCTGTCTTCCATGTTCTCTCAATAACTCGTAATCCACCACCACTTTTTGACAGAATAAAACACTTGGATTCAATCACAACTTCTTTAGTACGAACCATCTTTCAATAACCGCAAGAGCTTAACCAGTTAACGTATCAAAACATTAACGAGAATAAACGTTGCAGGATGCAACGAGAAGCAAGAAAAAAAGAGACCTGTAGGCACTTTATGACCACCATATCTTGAGGCTGAGTCTTTTAAGGGTTTTTAATAGAGATTTACTTGGGAAATGGCTTTGGAGAGTAAAGCTCTATGGAAAAATGTGATAGATGTGAAATACGGAAGTTCGTGGGGACGTTCCTTTGTGCTGTTTTTCCAGATCTTTTTCGAATTTTTCAAATCAGGATGGCTGAGTTTGTGGATTGTTCCAATGGATCTCTGCAGTGGAATCTACTTTTTTCTAGAACTGTGAATGATTGGGTGTTTCTGAACTGTTTGGTTTCTTGTATGCTACTCAGCTTGGGAGGGATAGGAGGGATAAGATGGTCTGGATGCTTTAAAATAATATCTTCAGTGGAATGTCAATTTTATTAGAGTTGTGCATGATTGGGAAGTGAATGTAGTCTCTAATTTTTTTGGAAGATTATATGATATGAAGATTGTTCACGGAAGGGAGGATAGCCTGCGGTGGATTCATGCTGGAAATTCCAGATTTTCGGTTATCTCCTTTTATAAGGCATTAACCTGTCATTGTGTCAATAATTACCACTGGAAATGCATTTGGAGATCCAAGGTACCTAGTAAGGTGGCATTTTTCTGCTGGCTGGTGTCGCTTGGAAAACTTTTGACCACGGATAATTTGAGAAACATGGTTTATTTGTCGCGGATTGGTGCTTCATGTGTAGGAAAGATGGTGAATCTATTGACCATTTATTTCTTGATTGTGAGGTGGCTAAGACTTTATGGCATGAGATTTTTTGTAGGACGGGTATTGCCTGGGTGATGCCTAAGCAAGTGATGGATCTTTTTGCATGTTGGCAAGGTTTTAAGGGGAGACATAGTATTGTTGCCATATGGAAGATGATCCCTCTATGTTTGATGTGGTGCTTATGGTTGGAAAGGAATAGGAGGTGCTTTGAAGATAGAGAACGCTCGGTGGGTGAACTTAGAGGGTTTTTCATTATTACTTAGTGTATTTGGGATAAGGCTCTTGTAATGAATGGAGATCATCTTCATGATTTCCTTTTAGCCTTTCCTAATTCCTAACGTGTATTTAGGTTCACTCTTGTATATTGCCTTTATACTTGGGCCATGCCTATTTACTTGGCAATAAAATTCTCTTATTACTTATAAAAAACGAAAAGAACATAGAACATGTAACCATCATTCCTCCGCTTGCCAAGAGACGTGATAAATTTCTAAGATCCACATATAGCAGCAGAATATAACACCACGTAACTTGTATCAGCCAAAATATGACAAGAAACAGAAGTCTAACAGATGCACAAGTAGGTCACATATTCCAATTACTAGAAGCTTCTGCCGTAGGAATATAAAATAAAATGTTATAAAGCAAGGAAGCAACAGAACATACCATGGCTACACCGAACACAAGCGCCACACTTCACCTTGCATATGTTACACACTAATTTTCTCCTAGTTTCCTTTATTCCTCCTACGTTCATGATTGGCTCCATCTTCGACAAGTCCTCTATATAGACCTCAGGCATCCAATGGCAACAAAACAAGTGAGCAAACCCCATAGAAACACCATTTTCATCACTTTTTTGAACAGGTTTTAAAGCACCACCCTGCTTCGGGCAAAGTACACAAGGCGTCGCTGAATCACTACTGCTGTGATCACTCTTCTGCTTGCACCATGCGCACAACCACGTCGCATCCACGTCCTCCTGCACTCCATAGCACTTTTGATGGACTGAAACCCCACAAGAACTGCAACCAATCAATCGGTTGGACTCCTTGCCCGTGTCAACCATGCAGCAAAAATGGCACAAAGACGAGTTCCCATCACAAGGACGAGAAATTAAAACTTTCTCCAAACCAGCTTTACCGCCCAGAAGTTTCCGTTTCTTTGAAGGCCGCTCCGAAGTTAAAGAAACCTTATCCCTTGTTCCTAAAAGCCATTCTAAACCGGCAGACAAATAGGACTGGGAACTACCTCTTTCATCCCGAGGCAGAGCGTCAGCTCCAACACTGTCAATTTCCATGGACTGCTGGGCCTCATTCTTTACCTCCTCTTCAAAAACTCCATTTCCGTTCCCATTCCCACCATGCACATTCACACTCTCATTTTCCCAACTACCAAGATTCACCCTCGGAGCATTCTCCGAATATGGGATCAGAAAACACTCCCGAGTAGCTAAAGAACTAAACGGAGAAGAAGCCTCAAACAAGGAATCAATATCATGCAATGTCAGGTACCTGAAATACTCCGCCGTCTCAACCCAAATGTTGGAACCCCTAGCTGGCCGAGAAGACTTCTTGTCCGCTCCCAAATGGGACTTCTTGTGCCGCCTGCGACTATCTGAGCTCCTCGACAAGAAACTCGCCAACCCGCTTGGCAAAGTGGATGAACGCAAAGCCGAAGTCTCGTCCGCAGCGTCGAAGGGCGTGCGCTCGCAGAGCGCTTTCCTGGCCTGCGAGTAAAAATCAATGTCTTGCGAGGCCTGCTTCTCAGTAATTTCCGGTTCGGTCGGCGGGATTGTGGCCGGAACCCTAGAAACGGGGCAAGGCCTCTCCTCGGTGCCGCAACCTCCGTCCGCACCCCTACCCATCATCTTCTTTCGCCTGTGACATCGGCTTCCGGTCATCAGCGACAATAACAACGCCCACCAAAGCCAATACCTTCGCATTCCATCACCCAAACCCTAACCCTAGAAATAGCCCTAACCCGAACCCAAACCCCAATCCTAATCTTAACCTTCTCTGCCTTGGGACCTCAAGTCCACCTCTACGCACAAAAACCCTAACCCTAATCAAGCTCTGGCTGAAATCTTCAGGTGCACAGTTAAAGAAAGAGGGGGTGGAGTGAAGGGGATAAGTCGCGGCTAGGGTTAGGGTTTTCGGTTATTCTGGTCCGCAAATTCGTTCGGATCCGTTTTCAAGACTGATTTGTTTTTTCACAGTTCGATTTCGCTTTCGAGGGGAAGAGAGAGATTTTTTTTTTTTTTTTTTTGTTTTCTGGCAGGCAGTCGGGGGCGTACGTTTCGGAAGATATTTTATAGTTGGGGATTTGTAGTGTGTTGCGAGGCCATAGATTTGCGTTGGTGTGTCAACAAAATTATGCACGTGTCGTTTCTCTATACGTGAAGTGATTGTCAACAAATTAAGTCCGATGTTGAGTTAAGTTGAGTTTTTTATAAATAATAGTAAATTAAAATGGTGAAGCGAATTTTATGAAGTCTACCTGAAATGAGTTTTGATGTATTCAAATATTAAGATGAATTTAGATGTATTTATGAAAAATTAAAAAAGATTGTGAATTTCGCGTTTAAAGAAGTATTGAATTAAAAAAAATTATGAGTCTCATGTGATTTGAGAGTTGTGTGTTTAGATATTAGACTCGGCTTAAAATTAGACTGAATAGTGTTGATCTCAATTCAGTCCAAATTTTAAATAAGGCCTAATTGGACGAGTACAATGCTCGAGAAGAAAAAGGGAAAAAAAATAATAGTAGTTATAAATTTCAAATAGATAAGTTTCATGTAAGCATTTTGTAAAAAAATAAATCTCACTAATAAAAAATATTTTTTATAGTTTTTTAAGGTATGGTTCATTTTTTTACAAAAATTTGTAAATTTTAAATAAAAAATAAAAAATTTCTATTTGGAGTTTATATAAATCATTTCTAAATAAAAAATAAAAAAAATTTGGGGAGTTCTAAAAAGAATAAAATTAAAAATAATTCTAAAAAAATTAAATGTGATGTGTGGTGTGTGGAATGATGAGTAGCAAAACTCAACAAATAGAATTGTCATTCAATACATATAATATTATGCATAAAATTTTACATATATATAGCACTACTCTATTATAAACGATAATAATATATTTACAATCATTTTATGCAATCACATGACACATGAATACAAGATTGTCTAAACTAGAAAATCCATATGCATCAAAAGGTGAAAGGATTTTAAAAACGACCTCCCCCACCTAATCAAAATAAAGTAGCTCAATAGTTGAAGTTCCTTATTCGTTTATTTGTTTTTTTTCTTGAAATTTAGTTTTTGCCTTTTGAAGTTAAAAAATAATGATTATTATTAACAGAGTTTTCTACCAAACTATAATTATTATTTCAAATCTTTTGAAAACTTGCAAATCATAGGAGCGACGTCAGAATCCCAATAGGGAAGTTTTCGATGCCTAAGGCCTCATTTAGTTATATAGATGAAATGAGATGAGATAAAAATTAAAAATTGAATAAAATATTGTTAGAATATAATTTTTTGATATTATTTCTATTTTGAAATTTAAAAAAGTTAAATTCTTTATTATATTTTGTGTGAAAGTTTGAAAAAATTACAATGATAAAATAGTTTGTATAACTAAACAAGGCTTAAGTCTCGTATGAGTGGCAACCAACACCTATTCATGACCATATGATTCATTTTGTCCCCTCTCTTTCTAGGAAAGAAGGGGTTTTTCATCTCTATGTCTCTTCTAGAGCATAGAGGCTAGTCCATGTTTTTGAAGGGTTATTAGCTTCCTTAGTTTCAGCTCCAGTTTACTATGGAAGAGGAACTATCTAACTTGTATGAAGGTCTATGTCTAATTGAAGATGAACAACAATCAGTGAACTTATCAAACGAAGATGTGTTGATTTCAAAGGATAAAAGCAAAAAATGTCTGGTTACTCAAGTAGTATTAGAGAAGATTATCAACAAGGGTTCTTTCAAGGCCTTTATATCCAAAATATGGAGAACAAAGGGGTCAATAATCTTCAAGGAAGTATGAAAGAACAGATTCCTAATAGAGTTCCAAGAGCCAGAAGAGAAATAAAGGGTGATGTTGGGTCGTCCGTGGTCTTTTGATAGGAATCTTGTCTGCTTACAATACTGCGTGGGTAGCATGAATCCAAAAGACATCAGTTTCACAATGGAACCTTTTTGGATATAGTTTCACAATCTGCCCTTTGTAGGGATGAATAAGAACATGGGTGAAAGGTTAGGTGCAACCATTGGTCGAGTCTTGTTAGTTGATATTGACAAAGAGGGAATGGGATGAGGCCAATTCTTAAGAGTCAAAATCTTAGTAGACATTACCAAGCCTCTAGCAAGCGGTCGATTCCTCTCAAAGGGGGAAAATTGAGTTTGGATCTCCTTCAAGTATGAACGACTGCCCACTTTCTACTTCCAATGTGGTTCTATTCAACATGCTAAGCTGAGATGTTCCAAGTCTGCATGGGATGGTAGATCCCGTGTAGAACCTCAACCCCAGTATGGAGTCTGGCTTAGAGCTAATCGTCAAGCTAAATCTAATCATATCCAGTCAAGTAGAAGAGAAGGGATGGAGAATTCAAATGAGTTCATACACAATAGCTCTAATGACAAGGACTCTAGTTTTGGCGATGAAGGGCTTGGTCCACTTTCAGCAGAAAAGCTGGGATTAGAGGTTAGTGACCTCGGAATTCTACGACATGATCAGTTGTTTGTTACCACTTTTGGTAATAATGCAGAATGAGGGAATAAAGAAAGGGATATCTTGCAAAATGGGGAATTGTCCTCCAACTTTGAGATCTCATCCAATGCTACTAACACCTTTTTTGAAAACACAGCCCTGTCCAGTCTTCCTGTTCTTAACAACATGTCTCCCACTCTTGAGCAGCTGGCCATGTTAAATTGTCTACACATGAAGGAAACCAGGTTAGCCCCTTACATAATATTTCTAACTCTAGGATGACTAGACAATGAAGCTGAAAGCAATTAAGCCCTTTTTGCTCCTTCCTCAAGAATGTTAGGAGAGGGTTGGATCCTGTATGAGCTAGGTGAAGGGATCCACTTATCATTCCAGATGCACACCTTGTCCCCGTTGCCTATCTTCCACATTAAACCTTTAGTTAAGAGAGGTCTCGCTGAACTGTTACTTCTCCAAATAAAAAGTCATTGTTTTTCACTTTAGCATAATAGAAATCAGTTTTGGGGTAATACTTTGGTTGTAGGACTCGAACAGCCAAAGAAGAAGGGCTTTGCAGTACCCTCCATCTTTGTTTAGCTAGTAATGCCAAGTTGAATTGTTCACAATCCCTAAAACTTACACCCCCCTCCTTTTTAGACTTTCCTAGATCCTTCCACTTCATCCAGTGTAGCTTAGCTTTATTCTCCTTTTGGCCCCACCAGAAAGTTTGCATCAACTTATTAATGCCTTTGAGAATGCTCTTAGGGATCTTGAATATACCCATGCTGAAGGTGGGAATAGATTGAATCACTGACTTAAGGAGTATTTTCTTTCTTGCTTGGGATAGCAAGTTAGTTTTCCAGATTCCCAATCAAGTCTTAATTTTGTCGAGTATTGAGTTGAAAGCCCTTACTTTGTATCTGCCAACATAAGATGGGAGTCCCAAGTATTTTTCAAAATGACTCGAGGCCTTTATACCTATTATATTCAGAATGTTGTGTTAAGTAACCTGCGTAGTGTTCTTGCTAAAGAATATAGAGGTTTTATCAAAGTTTAATATCTAACCAGAGGACTTCTCAAAGGCTGAAAGTATAGAATACAAACTGGTCCATTCAGATGGGAGTGCCTTACAAAAGGTGAGGCTGTCATCTGCTAAAAAATTAGATGGTTAATCTTAAAGGAAGTTCAAGTTACTGGGATGCCAGATATGAGCCCTTGTTGTTCAGCTTTGTTGAGTGAGAAACTGAGGATTTCAGAACATAATAGGTAGGTAGGTAGAGGATCCCCTTGCCTAATACCCCTTGAAGGAAGGAAAGTCTCTTGAGGAATCACATTTACAAGGATGGAATAGGAGACTGTAGTCACATATTGCATAACCAGTTCAATCCAGTGAGTCTAAAGCATAAATCATTTCTAGAATCCCAATCAGTCCTTACAGAAGCTTAGATATGTTGACTTGGAGAGACATTTCTAATGGCATATTCTCAGTAAAATCTACTTATCACCTTCAAGGATCCATTTCAGAAAGCAAGTTGGGTCAATCCTCTAGGACCTCCCAACCATCTGGTCTGTGGCATAGCATTTGGAAACTAAAAGGTCCTAACTCTGTCAAGATGTTCATTTGAAAAGCAACTAAGAAAATCCTTCCAACAAAACTCAACCTTCACAAAAGGAAAGTGGTACAATCCCCCACTTGCCCCATTTGTTTATGCCATCCTGAAAATGTTGCTCATGCCCTGTGGTGGTGCAAATCTGCCCAAGCTATATGCAACCTAAGCTTGAGGAGGATTCAGAAGTGTAGTATAATTGATGTCCCTTTCAAGGAAGTGTTAGACCACCTTTTCTCCACTCTGTCTGAAGAGGAACTTATTGAGATTGCCATGACAACAAAAAACATATGCCATCGCAGGAACACTTGAGGTTTTGAATCTAAGTTCACCTCTCCCCAACAAGTCTCTACCTTAATCTCATTGAATCTACTTGATATTAGTCAATGTTTTGTTCAGCAAAAACAAAAACTCAACCCTGCCCCGATCTTAAAGCAGTGGTGTGTGCCTCCTATTAATCATTTCAAGGTCAACTGGGATACTGCCATTGACAAAGAGAGGTGCAAAGTAGGCATTGGTATGGTAATAAAAGACTGGAATGGTATGGTTACTACTACCTTAATGTCTTCTCACGACCTTTTTCCTAAACACCAACTGGGTGAAGCCTTTGCAGCATTAAAAGCTGTCATCCTTTATTCAAAATTTAAGTGTGGTCCAGGCCATCAATGGAGCTGAAATCAATTGGAGCTCGATGGGTCTACCAGTTAGAGACATTAAGAAATATTTAGCTTGCCTTCATAGTTGGTCTGTCTATCAACTTCCTAGAAATTCCTATGTAGTGGCACACTGCCTAGCTAAGAAGGCCTTGACTCTCTCTAAAGAGAGAATTCTTGTAGAGGATTATTCTTCATGTATTTACAACCTTCTCCAATTCAGCTTATAAATGAAAGACGTCCATATTTCAAAAAAAAAAAGAAAAAGTCTTGTATGAGTAACTCACATGAGGAGGGTGGGTCACTCTTAGCTCATGAAAGTTTTTTCCTTTCTGCTAAGGGTGTCAAATCGTGTCAACGAATAGTGTTCGTGTTGTGTCATGTCGTGTCAATGCATGATACTATATGGGTCAATCCGAGCAGTACCCATTAAGCTTATCATGTCAAAATCTCAAACTCTAATATGACCCAATAATATAACGGATTGACACGACACGACTCGTTTTGACTTGTTAGTGAATACTACGAAATAGGTTCACACAACACAACCTGACTCGTTTAAACCTGTTTATGTAAATATGTTGAACATACCTGAAATTAGCATGTTTGACCTGATTAAGTTTAGCATAATTTTATATAAATGTTAAAATCACAATATTTATAAAAAATAGAAAACTAACTATAAGTCCAAAATTACAATCCAATTAATAAAAATATCGAAATTAAAATTTCAACAATTTAACTTGTAGCTATAGAGGTATAATTGTAACTTTAACTTTCTTAATGGATTATAACAGGTTAAAACGGGTTGACCCGTTAAGCAATCGTGCCTTAATGAGTCAACCCGTGTCATGTTCATATTGGGTTAACGAGTCGTGTCACATATTACTACCTTACTTTCTACCATAGTTGGTATTGCATTTAATGTTGATCACATCACTAAATTTATTTAATATTAAGGCTCTGTTTGGATTCGAAAAGTGTTTCATCCTATCTTATCTCATATAATCATTACAATTTTCTCAAATTTTCACATAAAATATAATAAACAATTCAATTTTTTCAAATCTCAATTTAATTTTTTTAAATTTCAAAACAATAATAATATTAAAAAATAATTTTTTAATAATTTTTTTTAAATTTTCATCTTTCTTCTAAAACCATATCATCTCATCTATGAATTTAAACCAGCCCTAATTGAGTGCTAAGGTTTGGCACTGCTTTTTTCAAGTAATCAATACTTATTTTAGGCCCGGTTTGGATATAAGAAATGTTTCATCTCATCTCATATCATAATTACAATTTTCTTAAACTTCTATACAAAATATAATAAATAAGTCAACTTTTTCAAATCCTAAAATAATAATAATATTAAAAAATAAGATTTTAACCATATTTATTTAACTTTCATCTCAACTCAATATCCAAACGCCTCCTAAGTCATTCCACATTTATTATTATGAGTCATGTTATTCAAAAGCCTCTTAGTTACCTCACATTGCACACCAACTAGGCTATGCAGAAACGTTGTTGACCCGGTCCATCCATCCGTGCGACCCGACCCCAACCGATAAAAGTGGGTTGAACCAACTTGCATGTCGAATCTTTTAAATGTCGATTTTGAACCAATAGTATAAATCTTCTCAAGCATCTATATAATTGTAGCATTCGTGAATATTAATTCTTTGACCAACATTACCATACCTTTCATCGAGTAATCTTGAAACACTAAGAGATTTTAAATAGACCACACAACGCGTAAGTGCTTCATCCACTGTGCATAATGGTGCTAAAAGTGAGAAGAGCTTCGAGGGTACATCACACGCAAATGATCGTAGCGATCATATTAATAATGGTATTACTTTTTAAAATCCATTTTTCACAACCAATGTCTATAACATACATGTTAATCTAAACCATTTTGTGCACTTGAATAATGTATAAAGAAATAGCATACGACGCACAAGTTGATATCGACGGAAATAATGATGATGAGGGGTCTAACATGGTTGATGAGAAACAAGTTGATGAACCAAAATTTGGTGACTTTTACCATTGAGAAAAAG
>QEOT01000098.1:10964-36150 GCA_003123785.1 Pterocarya stenoptera | reverse complement strand
TCAAGGGAATAAGCAATGGGAGACTTCGGGATAGAAACCCGATCAAGAAAATCATCGCCCTAGACAAGACGTTCCTTGGACAAGGGTGAGGAAACCATCTCGATAACAATCTTGGGAGATGAGGCCACTACTTGGGACTCTCGAGTAGGATAGTCTAAAAGAACCCCGTAAAACCGCAAGGAGAGCAACTCCTCTCCGGGCAAGAATCCCCACATTGCCCAGGGGGTCGAAGAAGAAATTTCTAAAGGGATTGGGAGGGCCCCCCAGACTGTTACACAACCAACCATTGAGGGGTCAACCTGAACCCATCTAAAGGCATCATCACCTCCCGCCCCTCGTGGAGAGGGAAAAGAAGACATGACGTTAGGAGATGGGGCGGGTTTCTCTCCCTTCTTCGAGGATGGCTTTGGCCGCTAAACGAGCAAAGGAATAGAAGACTGTCCCGGTGGGGGCAAAGGTTCCGATTCAGAAACTGCTTTGGGTAGGAAAATCCCTCTTGGCCTTTTTCCTTTTCCCCTCCATTGGACTTATGGACTTGGAGAATGGTTAGCTGCATCGGTATAGTCCGATCAGCAAAATGCATATTGGCGGGGGAGCCAAGTATCGCTGAAGGCTGCCCTTATCCAACAAGCCCTCGAAAAAAAGGTCATTCGGGTGAGCTTTCACCCAACCGCAAACAGTCTCAATCTGGCTCACTTCCTTAGGAGTTGTCGAGGGTTTGAAGCTTTTGTCCTCGCCAACGTCTCCCAAAATTGCACGAACAGGGTAGTCACGCTGGTTGACCTAGCCGACCGAGAACTCCCACCCTCTGTCGGATAGGGAAAAAAGCATTGATTCCACCCCTTCACCTTGTTGTACTGCGGCTCTAAACGATCCAAACCCTGGATAGACCAGAAGTTGCATATGTTACCATTTTGCTTCAAGAGATTGTGGGTAAGGAGGAACTTGCGCGCAGTGAGGTCAAGGCACTCGGAACCTGCCTCCTCCAACACTTGTCGCCAGATAATGCAACATGACACCGAAATCCTTTGGGTGGAGTTAAGCAAGTGCTAAATGGAGGAAGTCCAACACATTGTAAACTGGACAGCAGAAAGGCAGCCTAAGGCTATTGGAAAACATGCTAGGGTACAAAGCCACCTTCGAGGTGTACCCTTCAAAATCTATGGCACCTTCATTGGGGGACGGCACCTCAAACTCAATGATGCCAGGCACTTTGAAGTTCAACTTCAGTGACTACAACTCGCTAGGAGTCACCACCGACCGCCAAGAAAACCCATTGAACCTTTGTGACTCAAGAGGGTCTAAACTCTCGGGAGTCCAAGAGCAGCCAAAAGGTTTGGCAGGCTTGAAACTTTTGGGACCAGGGCGAAAAGAGTTCTTGGGAGCCATAAGAATGGAAATGTGGGAGAAAGGGAGGCAAGATACACACAGAAGGAGGATTCAAAGAGAATGGGGAGAAAACACGAAGGACTCTGAGAAAGAAAAAGAAAGAATGAGAAAGCAAAGTAGGCTCCAAATGACGATCAGGTGGGATTTAAATAGGCCCCAATGACGACTAGTATCCTAGATCATGGGAACACACACTTGCACCATGAGGCCAGCAGGGCAAGCACGAATCCCGCAGAGTGTACTATGCTATGCGACGTGGGAAGAAATAGTCGCTTGACACCATAAATGCTAAGGGAACTGGACAGATGCAATCAAGTGTCAAATCCAACTGTAAGAGGACACACCAGTAAAGTTAGGAGAGGAACCATCGCCTGACACCATTAAGTGACGAAAAAGCCTTACGAGTACAACCAAGAACCCAGAGCCTGACACGTAGTAGAGCCGAGAAGAGTAATAACCATCCATTTCAAAGGCAAGGGAGTTCAACGGATGCAACTATAGGAAAATAAGAACAAGAAAACAAAGGCAAGAATAACGGAGGTATGACTAGTCCGATAGAAATTGGTGGGATAACTTTAAGGGGATTTTCCCTCCCTGTTGGTCCATGTAGCAAGTCGGGACCTCGAGGGGAAGGGGAGAGAGCTCAACTAGGCCCAACAACCCTCCTTTAAAAGGAGACATCAGACCTTTACAAAGTACTCGACCCATGAGTAAAACTAACCCATGAAGCAACCCTCACGTGGGAAAGATTGACGGTAGGGGCAGATGGGATTTGCCACCCTAACACTCCCCAATGACACCTAGCCTTCGAGAACCTATACTGGCAGGTGGGCGAGAGATGCGGAGGACCTTGGATCTCCTGACAATAGGCATGGAGAGGCTTAACAATGAACATCCGCAGAATAAATTGAGTCAGGGAGTCACACCCCATTAATGGCACTGCTCTCCGGACATTACGCTGCATTAATGGCGCCACCCTAGAAGTCATGCCGCATTAAAGGATTCTGACTAGGCAAACAGTTAAAGTGACACGAACTCCAAGGCAAGGTATGGGTTGTCCCCACCGAAGAACTCTTTCTAACTCCTTTAAGCTCTCGCACAATTTACTAAGGAGATATACTAACTTAAGTATCGGAGACTCCCCAGCCTACACCAAGGCCCCCCTCTCTCTATGTTCTCTTAAGTGTGTAGGTACGAGGACCAAGATCTGAATTGCTAGAACTAGATCCAAAAGTGTGCAAAACATGACATTAACAAGCATATTTGCATCTTTTGTGGCTCTCATGTTCAATTGCGTTAGGAAGAGGATATTGACTATTCTCCCTATGAAGAATGCAGGTGGAGGTCCAGAATCTCCTTTAGAATTTCATTGTTCTTTTAATTCATTTCTCTTTAACTATGTTTATATCATTACAAAATTGTGTATCTACAATTCATTAACAAAAGTATTGCAATATTATTAGCTAAAAAGTAATTCTTTTTTATGTTACAATAGTTGGCTGCACTAGGTATTTTTTTTGCTACACGAAACAAAGTCTTGACTAATCTTGAGAGTGCACGGGTCATTAGCAAGGAACTTGCCACAAATGTTCCTCGGATAATTCAATGAAAAATCTTCGAGTCCAATACCATGATTAGAAATTATATATACCCAAGGTTCAAACCTTAGACCTAGAGGGAATAGACAACTAAGACCAAGACTCTTACCACTTGAGACAATCTCTTGGGGTTCTACACTAGATTAATCATGAAGTAATGAAAAATCAGTATGGATCTTCTAGAATATGGTGGCTTAACGTTGTGATCTACACTAGTTACATGACAATAAT
Source organism: Pterocarya stenoptera (assembly GCA_003123785.1). Classification (NCBI taxonomy): domain Eukaryota; kingdom Viridiplantae; phylum Streptophyta; class Magnoliopsida; order Fagales; family Juglandaceae; genus Pterocarya; species Pterocarya stenoptera. The sequence continues at coordinate 32,932 of QEOT01000098.1, read as the reverse complement.
AGTTTATAAACTTGAGTGAAATGTTGACGTGTATAAGGATTGAATATTATAAGCAATATATGTCCTTTGAATTTCAAAGTAGTGTCTACATTTTACTTGTCGATGGAAACTTTGATTTTCCTTAAATTTTTTGCTAAGCACTCCAAGGGTGGAGCCCGCCTTATACGAGTAGCTAGCCACCCTCCCTGCCCCCCATCCCACCCCTACCCATGCCATACCCTCACCCGCCCGCACCACCTAACAGATGAGCAGGCTAGCAACCCCACAATCCATCACCCAGTCCAACATGAGCCATCCAAGTAACACAATCAATAATAAGAACATTTTCAGTCTCACCCGCGACTAGATCATTAACAATCAACAATATCCATTGCATCTAATATGCGAACCTTTCTAATCAAGAATATTCATCACATCTGAGATCAAAACATCATATATATAGACCCATAGATAGAGCCATTGCTTTAGCAGAGAAGAAACAAGAAGGAGAAAAAGAAAGAAGAGAGAAGGAGGAAGGAGAAGGAGAAGGGGAGATACGAAATGTGAGATCAGGAAGAGGAAAAAGAGATCGGGTTAGGATTTTTTTACGTATCCACCCACCACCTGATCGCTTCTTATAAAAACTTAGAATAATCCGCTCGACAGTTAGCTCAAGCGAACTCCAAGAAACAACTCTCGGGCAATGTTTCCTCTAGCTAATTTTTTTTTTGCCACTTCTCATATCTCAACGCCACTCTTCGGAGTGTACCCACACATGTCCGTTCCACCTGCAAGCTTGAGAAGAACTGCATTCAGTTGACCAGGGAAGCACAGACAACAAGAAACCCCACTCATGATGGTAGCAATCAGGTGATCCGCACTTGCAACGAACTAGTGGGTTGACAAGGTTGGGCTATAACACCCCAGAAAAGAGAAGACAGGAAACATGGAGACCTTTGTGGATGGAAACATGGAGAAAATGAGCATCACGCCGCCATTACATACCATTCCAACTCTCTAAGAGTGCCCCACCATCCCCACCCTAGGTGAGACACCTCTGGACCCATTATGCACTTGCTCCGGAACGACCCAGCTTGGATTGTAGGCATCCCCTTACTTTCACCGTTAGAGTACCTATCTGACACTACCACCACGTAGTGCTCGAGCTTCCCAATCTCGATATGGATCTCTGTCGGTAGAGCAGACTGGGGCATAGGACTGAATGCTCTGGTCAATTTTGCCTAATTGAAATCTAGCTTAGAGGGAGTCCACACAAGCGTAGCATTGTTGGTGAAGGATCAAAATGCAGAGATAGGTGCGAAGGTGACATCATGACGTCGTGGAGAGCTGAATAATACGGCTGCGACTTGAGCAAAGTGAGAAGGTCATAAGATGTTGTAGTCGGCTAGCCAGTCGTAAAGGACAACATGGTGGCATTGTGGACGGCGAGCCGACAAGTACCACTGCTTGAAGAGGACTCGCAGTGTGATGTGAGATTCGGAGATATCATATTGGATGAGACAATGGACATCGACGACTGTGGCATCATTGCAGAGCTCGATGCAAGCCATGAGACACCTCATAAGGCTATGGGCCATGGCCTTAAAGAGATAGCGAGTGAAAATCATATCTATGGGATAGAAAAATTCTAGCGGGAACACTGAGGAAACTAATGTACATGCCATGAGGGAAGAAATGAAGAGCTTGAAAAATATGTGTTTAGTTCTCGAGAAAGTGTAGGAAAAGAAATGAATTTGAGTGATCCCATTTCTAATATGCCCAAAAATTGCTTGAGGAGATGAGGAGAAGAGACAGGGAAAAGAAACACCACCTGGTTCAAACTCCCATCTAGTGCATAGGAAATCAAAGATGCCACAATCCTTGTCGTTGGTGCCGAGAATGGTCCCAATCGCTGGTTCCACTCCATTTTTTGCTATGGTTTGCTTATGGCTTGGTACAACCATTGGGAAGGGAGGAAACAGAAGAACAGGGGATTTTTTGGAACAAGGGGAAAATGAATCTCGTTGTGATTGACTTCCTTTTTTTTTTTCCATCATTTCTGCGTGTTCTTCATCTTCTTGCAACGCACAAAGTTGGTGTTCCATATAGGTTAAATCTTCATTGAAGTTGTTCCTAAAATCTTCAAAGTTGTTCCTGACATCTTTGAATGTCTGCAGAATAATGTTGTTGTGATTGTTCGAGCAACTCCTTGGTTTTGAGTAATGATGAGATAATTTCTTCCAATTTCATATATTGATAACACAGAGATCGGTATCTCTTACACCAATTTGTAACAAGTCCAATGGATTGATAGTGAATAAAATGAAATATCCCATTTCGAGAGTGAGAAAACCTCCAAGAAATTCAGAAAGGAGAAGAAGATGATATGAAGAAGAAGTTTCTATTACTTTTTGATTAACAATTCTGCTGGGTACATGCATTTGCGTACCGATTACGGACCCAAATTGGTGACATGGCAGAAATGGAGGACATTTATGTAATTATGAAAGTAAAAAAAAAAAAAAAAACTTGCAGATCGCCTCCCTCCCCAAATCGAAAGCACCTGTTCCCTCCCTCCCTCCCGAAGTCGAACAGCGAATGAAAACTGAGGAAAAAAATCAACGCGAGAGCAAACCCAACGAAACTTGAGGAAAGAGTAGCCCAAATCGAAAATAAAATTCCTCCATCTCCCCAAATCTCTTCCTCTGCGCTCGAAGGTGAGGAGGTTGAAAGTAAGCTTAAATCCAGCGAAATTAATATCAAGAACTCTCTAAGGCTTCAATGGCAACAACCAACGGACTCGACGCCAAAAGATATATTTTATTTATTTTTTATTGTTATATATTTGTAGTTGTTTTCTTCTTTTGGAGTTTAAGATTTCATCACAAAATTATGTTGGGATTTGTTCTACTCTGTGCCATGTTTTTTCGAAGGAAACATTGGGATGTAATAGTGTTCAAAACAATTTTAAGCCAAAAAGGTTTAATTTTTCAGTGACTCAGACTCGGTTTCATTTCATTGTTGGCACTTTCTTTGAGTTGCCTTGAACTTGAAATAGTTTTGCTCCTCTATGTTTGGGTAGCCAAAGCTACGTGAGCTATAGGCTTGTTCCTTCTGACCTTGGTATTCACTGGGTAAATACATTGTTCTGGTTCGGATCTTATTTAGCAATTGGGATTGTTTCTTTGTTGGAGCAGTGTAATGAACCTCACAGATTGTATAGACCGAATGGCAATGGAAAAATAGAGAAAACGTTGAACAGAGAAGGAGGTTCAGAAGGAGGTTGTTGAAGGGAGAAGGGACTTGCTTTGGGGCTGAAACCAGAGAAGAGGTGGGAATCAATCATGAAGAGGGAACGAAAACGGTGAGTTTTGCCAACACCATCTGACCGAAGCTTAAGCCACACCATTTCCCTTGCCACGTCGAATTAGTGCACAGTTTGGATCCACAAACCACTTGTATGAAGAGTTTTCCTTTGGTTAAAGAACAAAGAGAGCCCCTGGCTCGTTACTTAAACATGATGACCCTTACATGGGCCCTGAATAGCTCAATCCCATTACCGGCTACACTACAAGTCCAACTAAATGGTAAAAAATAAACTATAAAATAAAATTCACGAAACAAGCTATAAAGTGGCCCATGGGCCTGGCTGTCTTTGTAAATTGGGCTGGCCCTTGTAAACTGAAGTGTAACAGTATCAGAAGCCAATCCGTGAGTATCAAGAAGGAGCAAGAAAGTTTACCCAAGGGTTTTTGGGTTGAAATATGCAAGACTATCGTTGGGTTCTAGGGCCAAAAAAAAAAAACAACTCTGTCGTTGCAGTTTTCACTCCGTTGATGTTGATTCTGACGCAAGGAAGATGAGAGAGTCAACAACCGAGTGGAGTAATTGCGTGCGACGGATACCCAAAACAGAGAGAAAATGCCCAAAACAGAAATGAAGCAAAGAAAATGGAGAGAAAAAGCAACAATCATACCTGGGACGATAAGAGAAATACTTAGATGAGAGTAATCCTTCAACAAGTTTCTAGACACAAAAAATGGTGAAGAGGGGAGGGAGAGTAGTACGGACCGACGGATGCCTATGGAGAGAAGAAGGAAGCTCGGTTGGAAAACAGAATTTTAAGAGAAAGAGGGAGGCCAGAAGAGATGTTTATTCAATAAAAAATTATTTGGTCTTTGTATAGTAGAGAGCCAAATATGACCGTCGAGTGTAATATACTGTAGTTCGAAGTCGGCTAATCCAATGCAACTAGTTTTATGTCAAATTAGGCAAATTTTAGATTTTACTGATATTTGGATAGTCCAATATTAGTGCTCTAATACATGCCCAATGTTGGGCTACACAACTTTGAGGAGTTTCCATACAAGACTTCGACTTCGAAATAGGAGGATTTCTCGTGAACTTGTATCCATTATCTTGAATCTTGAGCTGAGCTGACAAGGGCATGAAAGATTGTTTGCCAAAAACTGTATTATTCGATTGTGCAATTTACATTTGCTTGTAATAGTTTTTCTCTAACTTATGGCATGTTTCGCTCTTGGCTATTTCCATTCGGACATGTACCAGTTACCATATTAAAAAAGTATGGGTTTCTAACGTCAACGGACGTCAAGTAATCGCCTTTAGTCATAGTTTTAAATTTTGTTCCATTTCAGCCATTTTTTGTAGGAATTTTCCATTCCAGTATAGTATCCGATACATATACCTCCTCCTTTCGTTTCGGTCATTCCGATCAAATATTGGCCATTCTGGTCAGAATTGATATTCCGAGCCTTATTCCATTACAAACTGTTTTAATGGCATTTTTGTAATTTTTTTGTGCTTTATGACATTTTTATAAATTTAAAGCCTAGATGGTATTTAATTAATTATAGAATATAAAAGGTATTTATATAATGTTAATTTTTTGTAATTTTTGTAATTCATTTTATAAATTGTCAATTCTTCCATATATATATATATACACACACACACTTAACGGGTGGTTTGAATTCAGAAATAAGTTGAGATAGTTTGTGAATAGTAGAATAAAATATTGTTAGAATATTATTTTTTAATATTATTATTATTTTGAGATTTAAAAAAGTTGAATTTTTTATTATACTTTGTTTAAAAATTTAAAAAAGTTGTAATGATGAGATGAGATGAGTTGAAGTGAGTTTTGAATCTAAACCACCAGGAATATATACTTACATGTATATAATAATTCTTCTCAGTAGCCACTTTTCACCCTCACACCTCACATCTTATAAAGAAAAAAAGAAAAATTTGTCAAGTGTGAGATGTAGGAATAAATAGTGACTGATGTATATCAAATACCATATATATAATATAGTTAATTCCGAAACGGTAAACAGGAACGTATCGGTACCGAAATATTTTATTCCAGTACTTAAATCGAAATTATCACCAAAACGAAATTTAAAACATTGGATATAGTGTAAAAAAAATTAAAATGATAATAACCTAAGAAATTTATCAAAGAAATAGTCTTATCCCATAGACAGTCACCACAAAGGAGGNATTCCATTTCAGCCATTTTTTGTAGGAATTTTCCATTCCAGTATAGTATCCGATACATATACCTCCTCCTTTCGTTTCGGTCATTCCGATCAAATATTGGCCATTCTGGTCAGAATTGATATTCCGAGCCTTATTCCATTACAAACTGTTTTAATGGCATTTTTGTAATTTTTTTGTGCTTGATGACATTTTTATAAATTTAAAGCCTAGATGGTATTTAATTAATTATAGAATATAAAAGGTATTTATATAATGTTAATTTTATGTAATTTTTGTAATTCATTTTATAAATTGTCAATTCTTCCATATATATATACACACACACTTTTGGTGGTTTGAATTCAGAAATAAGTTGAGATAGTTTGTGAATAGTAGAATAAAATATTGTTAGAATATTATTTTTTAATATTATTATTATTTTGAGATTTAAAAAAGTTGAATTTTTTATTATACTTTGTTTAAAAATTTAAAAAAGTTATAATGATGAGATGAGATGAGTTGAAGTGAGTTTTGAATCTAAACCACCAGGAATATATACTTACATGTATATAATAATTCTTCTCAGTAGCCACTATTCATCCTCACACCTCACATCTTATAAAGAAAAAAAGAAAAATTTGTTAAGTGTGAGATGTAGGAATAAATAGTGACTGATGTATATCAAATACCATATATATAATATAGTTAATTCCAAAACGGTAAACAGGAACGTCTCGGTACCGAAATATTTTATTCCAGTACTTAAATCGAAATTATCACCAAAATGAAATTTAAAACATTGGATATAGTGTAAAAAAAATTAAAATGATAATAACCTAAGAAATTTATCAAAGAAATAGTCTTATCCCATAGACAGTCACCACAAAGGAGGTAGTCACCAATCACCATGAAGATCCCGCACTAAGAAGATGCTCATTGAATTTGATTATGTTGGAATGGTGGTTAAAGATCTCTAATATGACGGTAGGTGACCAAAAGTCACAAGATGGAAGAATTATGCACCCTTAAAAACTGGGGAGAGCCGAAGGCAACAGTGGATCGAGTTCACATACACTAGAGCGAAAAATGAAATTTATAAAGAGCATAGGCTCATATATCACACACCAAATTTTTTTTTTTTTTTTTTTTTTTTTTTCTTCTTAAAACAATTAAATTTTTATATTCATCATTCATATAACACATATTTGATAAAAGAAAAAAATTTTAAAAATCACAAAAAATGTGATATATAGTGTATGAGACTTATGAAAAGAATTTTTTATATATAAATCACACATGCCACTTGGATGGATGTCGCATGATGAGAGAAGGTAAGGAGACGCTGGACAATGACACGTTTGTATGCACAAAATTTACACGCTCCATAGACTAAAATATCATTTCTCATACGAGAAATTTCCCAACATACGATTTTTGTAATATTCATTTTACGAACCCTTTTTTACTTAAGATCGGAGGTTTGCTCATGAGAAAGCCATATATAAGAAGTAAATTCCTTTTTCTTACATGTATTTTTTTAATACTTTTAAATATTTTTAAAAAAATTAAAAAATACAATATTATTAAAAAATGCTTTCTTAATAACTAAATTAAAAGAAAAATTAAAAAAAATAAAATAAAAAATTCAAACGGTAAGTTTGAGCAGTAAGAGTAACATCTTTCATTCCTTAAAAAGAAGAGCCTCGTAACCATTTTGACAATCCTCATGAGCTACAACGCCTACCAATTCCATTGACTGGACAAAACATGCTACCACGAGAAATAAATTTATTAACTAAACTTCTATTTCATTCTTATTCGAGTAGGCTAGAGCTATCTACATTATAAAGCTCCCCACCCAAAAGTACTTCAAAAATATTTATATCAACATGAGCTAAAATAAAAACGAAGACTTTCTGATTTCCTTTTTTCCGTAAAATTTACCAAAAACAACATAAGCTTTATCTTGTGGAATTGAAACCCTATCAAAAGGAAAAGGATGAAAAAAATAAAACCAAAATACCCCCCAAAAGATAGCTTTTTCCAAAGCATCTTCCACTTCAGACAAAACATCCCCTAACCCTATCCGATTCCCAGCCAACCTTTGAAACCTGAAAAAAAAAATCAAAAAAGAATTCCCCGTTTTAGGAGGCAGGATTGGGGCGGGCACCTTCGACTTATTGCATTATGCAAAATGCAGACTTCCAACCAAAACCCAACCTCTTCTTTCATACCACTCATTGGCCTTCTTTTAAAACCAAAGAAAAGAAAAAGAGAAACCATATCTGCCATCAAAAATGGGAAGTTCTTGGCTCTCGTGGACGAGGGAGGAGAAGGAAATCAAGCTTGGGATCCAGAGTCAGGTGGACCCAACTCAGCGGAAGGTCCACTCAAACTAGTCAAACGAGATTCAGACAGCTTTGAAACAATTGGCTGCATGCCTCGGCAAACTTTAAATGACGGCCTCCGTTTCACACACTGCACAAAAATATGTACACAAAATCAGTGAACTGCATTGCTAAGAACTCTCCACAGTTGAATTCTACGTGATCACTAAAACTATTCAAACTAGTTTAATATACCCAAGAGTGCAGTAATAAACACTAATTCCCTTCCCCTTAAAAAAATGGAACGGACAAAATAACAATTTCAACTAATTATTTATTTGATTGGATATTTTGGTTAATTTAGGACCCAGAGTTAGCTCCTTAACTCCGAGTAAGGTCATAGCTGTAAAAGCTGTACAAGGCAAGAATTCTTTACCTCTTGATAAAAGGCATTAATCTCCTCCTCTGTGAGGCCTTCGTCCTCACCAGAATTTTCCTCCCAGCCAAGGGAACGAAGGAAAGCAGCCTCTTCCTCGTCTGGATAAACTGTTCCACTGGAACTCATGTCATTCTCTCCAACAGCAGAACACCTCTGAATGTCGTCTACACAGGTATCACCATTGCTAGTCATCTCAGCACCATTCTCAGTAACATGAGGACTTGCAGAGGCAGTGATGACTTCCCCCATCACTTCATCAGATTTCACCATGGTGGGAGATGTAATAACAGGGCCCGAATCTGGGAGAACTGTGGGATTATGCATTGAAGTTTTCTTTTTTAGAAGATTAAAGAAATCATTCCGGCTTTGTGATTGAGACAAGGACGGTTTTCTTTCCAATGTAGATCCAGATTTCAGATTCATTGCAGCTACCTTGCGTTCTAGAGAAGAATTCCTATGGTTGTGGGGACTCCTCAATGGAGTAGGGGCAACAGATGAAGTAACAGGAAGCTGGCTATCTTCTGCCTTGCCAGTGGGGTTGTTTATTGGACTAGAAACATCCTTTGGAGTATGGGAAACACCATTTTCCCATGTTGGCTTCAGGACAAGAAACTTCCCATGAGACGTCTTTAGGGCATCAGACTTTACATGCCCACCACGAGGCGATTGATTAGCAAGTTGTGAAGATGAGGACTGAAGCTGTCCACTCTTAGCAGCAACATTTGCGTCAATTGTTCTAACCACTGTTTTGGAATTGAGGGACTGAAAAGAAAATTAGCATCAGACAACCTAATCAGAATCCTGATGTGTATGAATGGATAGATTGACAGATAGGTAGATAGATAACAATAGCTTACTCCAGATATAAACTACAAACTAGCCAAGTCCATTCGATCTTAGACCACCAATCACAATCCATACCACCATGCTTCACCCTTGGCATAAATTTCAAACCAAGAGGTGGCACAAATGTGCATATAGAGGGAAACAAAAAAACCAAAAGAAAAAACCCAATTCTTGTAATGTAAAAATCAACATCCCAATAATGATTCTAAAAAAGTTACACAGATCTCATCTTTACAGCACAGCTTCACCAGTTTCAAACTCCTTTGAAAGAAAAGCTTAATAACCACCAAGATAAATCAGTTCATATATTTTTTTTTTTATGAAGAGGAAGCCCAGAGAGTTGAAAATGCAACATGTCTTTTACCCAGTTAAACCTTGGACCCATGCAACACACCCACATCAAACAAATCAAGTAAATCCTTGGCTTTTCACAGTGAAACATGGACCCTAAAAATTGTTTGCACCCAGGGGTTCGAACCTTAAACCTAGGGCTGAGCACCGACTGAATCGCAGTCGATATTCAAGAAATCTAACTCCAACTCCAACTTACATAGGCTCCGATATGACTCCAATTTATCGGATCGGATTTGGGCTTTTTTGGCCTTCATATTTAGCCCATTTTTAAAAAAGACTTCACATATAATAGATCATTTTTTGTGGGCTTTCAAGTTTACTAAAAACATTACTAAAAAAACAGATTTTAGATTTGAAAAAATATATATAACTAAAAATATTTCATATGCTATGCAAACGTGAGAAATAAAAATAAAAATTTAAAGAAATTAAAAATATACACTAGGCCCTCTATACTATTCTTGATATACCACATCAATCATAACTTCGTATTAGAGTCTCAGACTCCCAAACCAACTAAAAACAATAAAATGATTGTTCAACCATCTAGTCAAGGCCCAAGGCCCCAAATAACAACTAACAAGTAAGAGCAACCATGAGCCATTATGGTCCAATGGCAATGTCAATCATCCAATCATTCACTGTTGAATAAATTACAAATAGGAAACACAACCAGCCACTCAAATACAAGCCAAATAATGTATTAGAATCTAGTTACATACTACTATATTATAATCTAGATACTAAATAAATAGTCTTACAATATATACATTATACATGGTATATGACTCACTATTAGCTAGTCAAGTTTCATCTACCCTAATATATGTAATATGTAAGATAGTGATACTATGATGTGTAGTGTGTACATGTAATTGATTATTAGTCTATTAATATTATTCTTTAATAATTATCAAATTGATTAGTAGTCTATTAATATTCTTGAATTTAACTATATAAGTTCTAGACTTTTTATGAGTATATAAATACTACATGTTTTATTAAAGTCAGAGCCGGAGGTCAAAGTCGGATTTGAAGTCGGAGGTAATGTTGGAGTAGGAGCGGAGTCGGTCAGACAGCAAATCTGACTCCAACTTTAAATGCAAAAAAAAAGACTCTAACTCCATTTTATTGGAGCTCTGACTCCACGGTACAGAGTCGGAGCAGAGTCCGAGTTCGAGTTCGAGTTCGAGTCGAATCTTCAGATTTTTGCACAGCCCCACTTAAACCAGGGAGAGCATACTACCAAGACTAAGGTCCTTACCAGTTGAGCCAACTCCTTTGTTTTAACAATATACGAAGTATGCTCTCTAGGCAAAAATGTTTGTTATTCCTATCTCATCCATCTTGTACTATGTGTATGATTATTATCTATGCAATTAGTTTAATCATTATCTAGGCGTTTATTCTAAGTAGCAGCTCAAAGTGAAACAGCACCAGTTTCTAGTCTTGGCATCAAGGACATAACAAAAATGTATACAAAAATGTATATAAAAAACTAGTTCAGCTATCAACCAAAAGCGTTCATATGATAAAAGAAGGTCAACAAATTTATTTTTTGATAAGTAAGAAGGTCAAAAAATTTATATCACACTGTACTCCTCTACCCTCACCATGCAAGCACCAATGCCCTGCCGCGGGGTGGGGGGAAGAGAGAGAAAGAAAGGGGAGGGGATACAGGGGAGGGAGAAAAAGAAAATCACATTTATCTCTAACTTCACTGAGCCAAAAGCTGAATTTGTTTAACAAAAGAAATGAGACACACATGAAAGAAGATGGAAATAATCTATAAATATTTACTTCTAGTTGCACTAAACCGTAAATAAGGTTTCCTTTTATAAAACTTCGGAAAAAAAAGTGATACATGATAACAATGAGGTTAGCACAAATCAACTTACTATTTAGAAATTTCTACTTCTATGTAAATAAGCACAATTCAACAAGGCCTCATACAGTCCCACCAGCATACTGAATTTTATTTATAATCTTTTTTTCTTTTTTTCTGAGTCAGTGTTACAACATTTTTTTTTTTATAAGTAGTATTTACAACATAAAACAATCACCAGAAACAAATTCATCTGAAGTATGCGGCAAGCATGCATAACATATCCCAGCTTTCTGTTCAAATAAAGTTTAAGCTACCGCAGCAACTAGTGATTGCAATGAAGAAAAAATGTAAATAATTTCAGGGACATCAAGCACCATCCATGTGCAAAAAATAAGGGGACAAATAAACACCACTAGCAGGCATATAATAGGTAAGATAAAGCAACATCTATTGGTTGTGAGTGTCTGTGTACCCATCTCTATCTACTACTGGTTGTGAGCGTCTATCTAAACAGAGTGCTAGCTCATGGCCTTCAGTTTTTTCCCCTATATTTTTCTTATGCCAAGCTATATTATAATAATGAAGTCACCACAATTTCTCCTCTTCTATGAAAACAAATGTAAAAAATTAGAAAATCAAATAAACAACTTAAAATAAAAGAAAATTGAAATTATGTACATACTATGGTAAACTACTCTCAGTTTTAAAATATAGACAATTCATTAAAATAGGTTAAGCTCCAAGAACAAAAAATAAATTAGATGTTGAAAATTCCTAGAATATATCATGGATAGCCATAGTGAACTCTTTATTACCTGCAAATCCAAAGTTCTAAAAAGGCCAGAAACACTTAAATCTTCCTTTGTTATTTTCTTTTCACTCTAGATTCAAGTGTATATTGGGCACTGGGAGCTAGCAGCAACATAAGATGGATTCACCTTCAAAAAGGGATAACTATACTTCTACCCAGCTTTACAACCCAAAGGAACAAATGCATACTAGAAAGAAAGTTATATAAACTTACACTATAGCAACACAGAAGTAATTATTGAAATCTACATTGGAAGTCTTTATACACACAATTTGTCCTTGTTCTGCTACATACAGTCACTTTTGCATACTCCTCGCCCACTCCACTGATGTGATTGGCCAAAATAGTTATTTTATATTAGAAAAAGTGAAGCAGTCAATCACAATAGTGGAGTGCGCAAAAATGACTGCACAAAGAGTTTTTTAAAGAAAAATTGACAGTGCTGCATAGCAAAGACATAACAAAAATATATCCATGCAGATCTCTAAGACTAAGAGCACCTATCCAAGAAATTTGACTTTCAATCCCCCCCCCCCCAACCACCTACAAAAAAGGATATGAAAACAAGGACAGACAAAGATACACAATCCCTTCCAAAGGCCTATGAAAATCATATGAGTACATGATTTATTTCGAAGAGATAAAGGTGATAATGCTCGAATAACTTACGTCAAGCTACTGATCTAGAATCCTTCGTTCATTATCTATCCTAAATCTTACAATTACTATAATGTTTCTGATGACCCATTTTTTGGTTTCTTCTGATACATGGAGAAAAGCTATCTAAGTTGCAGAAGATTATATGTTCCTAACTCAAGCTACTGATGTTGGCTATCCTATACAATTTTAAAATTTTTTATAACTAATAGCATTATATCGCATTCCAATATTCAGCAGGAGATAAGCACAAAAAAGAACAGAAATTTAATTAGAAAATTAGAATCTAATTTATAGGCTAACAAACATCCTAAAATCCTCGAATATATTAAAAGATTCTTCCTTCAATTAAACTAGCTTCCACAAGCATCTTATGGAGATCCTCTTACCAAAGCTTTAGGCATTGAAGGTGTGACCGGTATTAATTGCCTCGACTGCTTAATAGCCAGTTCCTCCCGTCTTTGTGTATTGACAGAGACCTACAAGTTGAAGAATGGTGTCTTATTAACTCAATCGCAAGAATGGATTATATAGATTCAGAGGCTTAGGCAACCTGTTCAATTACCTGAGGAGCAGTACTAACTCGTGGTGGAGCCTGAGCCAATGCTTCAGCCATATTAAGACCAGTCATCACACTTGGAGCCCCAGATCCGGAGGTTGAAGCAACAGTCTGTTGAACAGACAAGGATCCTCTACTACTGCTGCCAATAAGGGTCGGCACCTCTGCAAGAGCTGATGTCCATCCCTCCCCACCAATCAGAGCTGTACTACCAACAGCTAAGCTCTGAACAGCTGAGCTCAGACCAGGAGATGAAACTCTTCCTATATCAGGTGCTCCTTGCCTTTCTTCTGTTCCAAGTGAGGGAAAATCTTTCTCAAACACCGACTTTTGCATACTAATACTGACACCACTTCCAGGAAGCACCCCATTGCCATTGTGATTGCTACTGCTGCTGTTTTTAGAGTCCACAGCAACTCTCCGGGGCAGTGGCTCGCCCTGTTTCCTGGATACCATCGATTGAGAACGCCACAACTTGTCCTTCTCTACTCTACTGGGAAAGATGCTTCCCAGAGCATCAGGAGAATCATGATCCCAATGATCCCTCAAGCTCGATCTCTCTTTTTCCTTCTCACGGTCCTTGTCGCGGTGATTTCTATTAAAACTACTGTATGCATGCTTTGCAGAACCATTACTAGAACTCTTCCGTGAATTTGATGACGATGCCCGTTCCAGAAAAGCAGAACGTGGGGAATCAAAATCACTCGTCCCCTTAGAAGTTCTAATTCTTGTGAGAGGAGACAATGAAGTACCATCTGTAGAAATGACAGCACAATATTAAACAAGCCTAAGACTTAAAATGACTTTTTTAACAATACAATTGTCCAAAGCACCAGATTACTGTGCAGCTAAAGAAATATATATACATAATTACATATACATAGTAGCCCAGGCACATATGCATGTCTATTTTCAAAAGCAACATAATGGTATGTACGACTCGGCAGATTAAAAAGTACCTGAGTGAGAAGCAATTGAGGCAGAATTGGGGGCTGAACTGCCACCCCCAGTAACACTTCCAGCACTTCTCAACCATTCTGGAAATAATGTGGGTTCACTTCTTTCCATAAGGAGCACTGAACATGATCAGAAATAGAAACTAAAAAAATACTTCTCACCTTCACCCGCTCAACCCTTTCCCCACAATTGTTCTGCACAGAATTACAAAGTTGCAAAAGTTATCCAAAATTTCTTTGATAAGAAAGTTACCCAAAATTTATTTCCCCAAAACTGCTATACTTCATCTTCTCCACCAATAAAGCCGGTCAGTTCTCCAAAAACACTAACCAATATATGTATTGATTAATTCTTCAATACTTTCACAACTGCGTATGCCCTCTATATGTTAATCAAGATATACACTTTCAGAGGAATGAACGAGAGGGAGAAAACCACCAGCCCTCTAACAAAATCACTGAGCTGTATCCCTAACCCTACTTTCTCCCCCCACCAAACCACCAGCCCTGCTTCACAATCACCGCCACTTAAAGATAACTGCTCCAACGTCACTCACCTGCAGTTTTGTGAACTTGAGAGGTTCTTTATCAAACCCAAGTGTTATAGCCTCTATTTCTCAATAAAAAGAAGCAGGATTTTCACATGTGAAAACCAAGAGCACGGGAGCGAAGGCAATGGCTAGATAATATTATTCAAGAAAAAGCGTGTCTTCGCCTCCATCTTCGAATAAAGATGGATTGGGAGGTGATAAAGAATCTGCTCAGAAGACCCTCATCTCTACGGGGGTGAAAAAACAAGCCGATTCGCAAAAATATAACTAATGCAACAATGAAGGAAGAACAATAAGTTCCGGGGTTCTTAAACAGGAGTTCACTCCCATCAAACGGAGCAGAAACCCCAACGAATGAACGGAAATATATAGTGTGAAGACCAAGCAAATGCCTAAAAATTAGAAACCCTAAAACCTCTGCATGCGAGTGTCTGTATTACCGCCAAGACCTAGGGTTCGAATGGAGCAAAATTCTTCCGCGAAATACAGGGAATTTCAGAGAGAGGCACTCACTCAGAGAGAGAGAGAGAGAGAGAGAGAACTAACCCTAGCCTCCGCTCCGCCGCCAATGAAATCACGCCAAAAATAAAAACGTAACCGCTTAAAAACCCGCCTCAGTCTATTCTCAACCACAACAGCAATGCGCTTTTTCCACAAAGCAAAACCAAACAGGGAGGTTTCAGACTGTGGAAAGCGAAAGAAAGCAGCGGAGAAAATCGGAAGAAAAATGGAGTAGTGTCCGGGTTTCGCAATAAGCTATTAGGGTTTCTGTTTTCGTGCGAGTGGGAAATATCGAGAACGAGAGCAAGGGATGGACTATAGAGATAATATAGAATGTGGGCAAGAGTGGGTGTGAGATTTCTTGTTGGTTTTGTATGTCCAGTGGGGGAATGAATGAACGAAACGTACGAAGAACAGCCTCTTCTTTCTCTGCTCTTCTACCAAAGACAGGATTTGTTTACTTATATTTTCTTCAAAACAAAATCCCTATTTCGCACCCATTTTAAACTTTTACTTTATTTTCCTTTATATTTATCATTTTTCTTATATTTTATACTTGGTCTACGTTCTTAAAACAAAAAACAAAAAACAAAAAATGGTCTGCTACACGACACCTACGGTATGGTATACTTGGGGCCTCATATTATTATAAATGTCACGTTGTCTCTATTTCATTTATTAAAAGAAAAAACATTTTTATCATGTGTTTTTTTCATAGTTTACCATGCTTGATAAGTGGTTGAGATAAAACAATTTTTATTTTTTGATTTTATAATAAAAAATAATATTAACAGTTTTATAATGTGTAAATTTTACACAATTTTAAAACGTGCAAATCTTGTATATTTTTTCAAAAAAATGATTAAATCTTGAACTTACATAAAAAAAAGTTTTTAATGGTGATTCTATTTTTTTTTTTTTAAGAGAATGCATGGGCAGTCTAGATTTGAATGTAGTATTACTCTTAGGGCCATTTGGATACAGAGGTGAGATTCTCATCTAATTTCAACTAATAATTTCATTACCATTCACAAATCATCTGAACTCATCTCACTATCTAAACGGGCTCTTATAATAATCAATATAAATTTATTTCTAAAAAATGGCACATTTTTATACTCACCATACTTGATTTGAAACTTTATCCTTGCGTTAAATATAAAAATAATCTTTTTATTTTGCATTATAATTATCTCGTTTGTTTTCGTAGATGAGATGAAATGAATTGAGATTAAAGTTAAAAATTTGAATAAAATATTATTAGAATATATTTTTTAATATTTTTTTGTTTAAAGATTTAAAAAGTTAAATTATTTATTTTATTTTATATAAGAATTTGATGAAATTGTAATAATTATATAAGATAAAATGAGATCAGTTAGAAGTTTCTTGAAAATAAATTAGTTGAGCACATTATAAATTGTTATGATGTTTTTCAATTAAATTTTATTCCCTTTGCGATTTTAAGAAAAACTAAATTAGCATTTCCGTCATAATTTCACTCCATTAAAGATGTCATGTCAATTGTTAACACTAATGACGATCGTCGTATTGTGTCGTAGTAGCCCATAGCTTTAGGATAGGTTTGGAAATGAGATGAGAATTTTATATTTTATTTTAGTGTTTAAAATATTATTTGTTAGTTTTAGAATTTGAAAAAGTTGAATTGAGATTTGAAAAGAAAAAATTCTAAATTCAGGCACAAAAGGGGCCTGCGTGCGGACGACAGCTTACGTGGAAACAAAACGCACCGTTTTGGACTAAATAAAATGGTGCATGATTCCACTGAAATGCCTTCATTCGATGCAAAACCGCACCGTTTTGCACTTTTATCAAATTTTCCTCTCCCTCCCAAAAACTCTATGCTCTCTTCCTGCAATTTCTTCCAGTTCGTTGTTCCTCTCCCGAACGAACTCAACCCGTGCGTTCTCTTCGATTATTGATCTTTCTTCCCCTTTCTTTTTCTTCGTTTCTCTTCGTTTATTCTTCCAGGAATTCTCCCATACCCGATCTCTCCCCTAAACCTAAACTTAACCCTAACGCAGCTGTGCGACGCCAAAGAAGATTCGCACTCCAGCTATCCACCAAGCGGCGCCATCCTAGGTAAATTTCTCACTTCTTGGTTATGTATTGGAGAATTTGTTGCCGGCTGATGAGTAATTAAAAAAAAATAGCTTTGTGGATGCCAATGCTTTGTTTATCCCCTTTGCTGTGAGGGTTTGTCTTATTCAATTTATTTATTTATTTATTTTTATAATTTCTGTAATAGGTAAAAATAACTGTTTTTTTGTAGATGAAATGTGCATTTCTTCATTATTAATTAAATGGGTTATGAACCTAAGATTTGTGTACACTTTGCAATCCACTTGTACGCTAGTTGGCTAGTGAACTAAAGGATCCCAACACATATTTGAGAAGTTTTAACTGCTTACCATATGAACTATTATATAGAAATAGTAAAGTTTGGAAATGTTTTCACGATCTTTGCCACCTAATTTAGTTACTGCCCAATGGGGATGGAGATTTAGGTGATCTGCAATTTTTAGTGGCAAATGTGTTTCAATCACAAAATACACTGCTCTAACTTCTCCTTGTTTTTTTTTTTTTTTTGCTTCTCTTTGCCTTTATTGGATATTTAATCAATTATTGAATTATTAATCATTGATTCGAAGAGAATCGTAATCTCTATTTTATTATGTACTACTTGAGCATGAAAACGATGAGCGTTAAAATTCTTGCTTTAGATATTTTCTGATTAGTAAATAGAGTTTTTGTTGAGTATGAAATAGGCAAATGTCCAATTATACAAGACATATACAAGAGCATCACCTAATTCCTATTTTAGATATCATATATGTTATAGATAATGGAGCTTAGGTTAAATAGGCTAGGTTTATTGGCTTTGCTTTTGCCCTTTTTATATATGTAATCATAGAATAAAATACTTTCCATGCTTTGATGGATACTTCAATCCCATAAGCATTGATTATTTCATCATAATTATTATTACTAATGTATCTTGAAAAGATATTGGATAATATGAGCCACATTGTTGCATTGCAATCCTTGTCAGCATTGATCTTTCTTTTCCCTGCTTATTGTTGTGACTCGTGAGTGGGATCAGGATGGAGTAGTGGGGGTCGGTAAACACAAGATCTATGGAAATTCTTTAGTTGATTTAAGCTATATATATATGTGCTAGTAAATCTTACCAAATCTAGATGAAAAGCATGCAGAAACATCAATATTTGTAAGAAAATGCCTCATCTTTTACCATGTGCTTTATTTTTTTATAAGAATACATGAACTTTCACAATGCCAATCAAAACAAAAGCAAGAAGAAAGAAAAGAAGAAGCCAACTTGTGCAGTTTACAGCAGACATGTTACTTAGGTGGGGAACATGTTTTAGCATGTGCTTTATCATGCATTTTCTATCAAGTCCTATGGAAAGCAGGAAACATCTTTTGTATGACAAATAATCAAATTTTTTGCAAATTTAGGGTCCCTACTGTGAATTTATTTTTTATTTTAGATGTTTCAGCTCCATGATGGTTGGCAGGACTCAACTTGACCATTAAGCTCCCTTTGTGACTTCTCTTTCTGTGACAGTGAATTTTACAAGCTAGGACCCAAAAGCTATATGCATGGTAAGATCCATTCCCTATCTTATATATCATCATGTAAACAAGCTGTATTGCTCCTCTAACGGTGCTTCCTGTATTGCTTTCACAAGTCTTATTTCCTATAGAACTTGACCCATTAGCTTAGGTCTTGAAAAGTAGATACACCAGGTTTAGAGGAACTAGGGATAGCATTTCCCTAAAGGAACTAGTATATTCTTTTCTAATATACAAACTCACTGACTATATTGTTGGATGTGCTGTTATATTTGGTTGACAGATTTAGAATGTTATCATTAGTTGCTTCATCATCGTTGCTTAATCATACATCCAGCAAAGTCCCAATGTGTAGCTGTGGGAAACAAGCTGTACTTAGAATATCGAATACTCGAATAAATCCAGGTTGAGCATTCTTTAGGTGTCCACTGTACAACAAAGAGGTACAATGTCTTCATATTACTTGCATGTCAGTGTTTTCATATTAATTCTTTATTCAAAATTTTGACTTAAAACTTATTCATGTATAATCAGGGATTACCACACTGCAAGTTTTTCAAGTGGTCAGATAGTAGTGAATGCAAAGAGTAAGATGAAGAACTTAAAAAGAGAGAAGCAGACTTATTAAGGAAAGATGAAGAACTTAAAAAGAGAGAAACAAAAATATTAAAAAAAGAGGAAAAACTTAATAAGAGATACGCAAAATTAATGAAAGGGGAAGAACTTAAAAAGAGAGAAGCAGAAGTATTAAAAAAAGATGAAGAGCTTAAGAAGATAGAAGAAAAGATCGGAAAGAGGAAGTTGGCACTCCATAACGATCAAGCCCAGTTTCGCAGTCAAGAAGCAGACATGCAGCATGCACGCAAAGTATTTTGTGTACTTTGGCTAATAGCCATAGTTATTTGCTTGTATTTAATACTCTTACTGCGTTGATGACTTTGTATTTGTATTTTATACAAACTAAGCGTTTGTAAATCAAGACAACTGAAATTATGTATTTATGTATTTGAGACTTTATTCTGCATTTGTATTTCATCTTCAATCTCGAGACTACATTTTGTTTTAACGTGCCACTATTTATTAAAAAAGTATATATGCATGAAAATAACTTACCAGCATGATCATTTTGTCAGGACAGTTTGACATGACTAAATTACAGGTTTATTGATTTACTTTTTTCACCTGGACATAAGAGGCAATATAAAACACAGATAATCTCAACTCATATCAGTAATGTCATTCACATTTAATTAAAACCATATAAATTGAGTACTTCGATATGAACTCAAATTTTCATAAATAGCAGACTTGGATACAAAATGTGCAAATTTTGAGCTCAGACACTAATATACGATACAAAACTTACATTTTCACAATTAATACATAACATACTCCAATATACCAACACCAACACGCTAATTCCTACAAATGATCCCTAACACGCAAATTATTCAAGAAACTACATCTAATACAAATTTCAACAAATCACCATCATCAACACACAACTTAAGTAGGCATAATAGTCTTGCTACAACAAGCTGCTTGGCTGCATTGCATTTGCCGTCTCCGGCTGCGTTCCATCCATTGCTAGTTGTATATGTAAACATAATAGCATACAAAGTCAGTTTCTCAAGTAAATTACCACGAATGTCAGTTTAAAATGAATTCAAGTGGTCATTGTACACTTTCTTGTGTCTCCATCACTAGAGTTTCTACACTTTTTGGTGTCTCCATCACATCTTGTTGTTCACTTTCTTGATTCACCATTATGGGAGCTTGTACATTTTCCGTCATCCACATTCCCGATAGATTGTGTTGGTTTCCACTGCTTTCCATTAGTTCGGTGGTGTCCAATCGTCGTCTTTGACAACATAAAAAATAGTTAGAATTCAAAAGTAAGTTGTAATAATATGTATATTTTCAAATACTAAAAAATGAACACCAGGTTATTATGTTCTCACCAGTCTGCTTTTTTCCTGTTCTTTTTTCTTACTCGCAACCTTAGTTTTAACTTTCTTCAAATATTCCTCCAACATCGACATCCTCCTCTTACACTGGAGTCTTCCCTTGCCTCTAACAACATGGGGACTTAGCACTTTTTTGGAACTTCCTTCCGTGGCTGCTTTTATTGTACTTCCTTCAACATTGGAATCTACATTGTCGGGCTTCGAAGTGCGCCATACCTCATTCATTGCATACAATTTCGAAATCAATTCTTCAGTATGACCATCGCATGAAACTGCATTTGTTATTATCTCATTGAAAGTCTTCAATATACGTTTATACCAAAGGGCCTCTGATCAGCAACGTCATAACTGTTTGAAATAATAGTATACTTTCGTTTTGTGTTTGTTTTCCACCGGTCCAATATATACTTTTCCGGCAACTCACGAACTTTCTTAACTGAGAAGATAGTAAGAATATGTCTACATATTATCTCTCGCATCTCACACAACCCACAAACACACTTCTCCTCACACTCGGCCTCATTAAAGTAAAGAGTATACGTAACCTCCTTGATGAAATCTTCAGCCTTGACTTGATCATCGACCGAGTAAGTTGCGATTACTCCATCCATTTTCTCAAAACGAGCATGGTAATATATCATTCACATTATCTCTTGTTNATCGACATCCTCCTCTTACACTGGAGTCTTCCCTTGCCTCTAACAACATGGGGACTTAGCACTTTTTTGGAACTTCCTTCCGTGGCTGCTTTTATTGTACTTCCTTTAACATTGGAATCTACATTGTCGGGCTTCGAAGTGCGCCATACCTCATTCATTGCATACAATTTCGAAATCAATTCTTCAGTATGACCATCGCATGAAACTGCATTTGTTATTATCTCATTGAAAGTCTTCAATATACGTTTATACCAAAGGGCCTCTGATCAGCAACGTCATAACTGTTTGAAATAATAGTATACTTTTGTTTTGTGTTTGTTTTCCACCGGTCCAATATATACTTTTCCGGCAACTCACGAACTTTCTTAACTGAGAAGATAGTAAGAATATGTCTACATATTATCTCTCGCA
>QEOT01000095.1:3202-55104 GCA_003123785.1 Pterocarya stenoptera | reverse complement strand
TTGTATTTGGTCAGGGATGGGAGTTTCCCGTCTTGAAGGTCACCCGTCGTGTGTTCCTTCTGTACACAGTTTAGGGTGTCGTGCCTTAGGATAGGGAAATCCTCCTGCACAACAGTCTTGGAATTGTCCTGCGTTGACTTTCTGTGAGGTATGAGTAAGGTCGGACAGTCCTGGACCTTTTCCACCTGTTGGCTCGTCACGAGGGAGGTCGGGTAGTCTAATAACTTGTCCCGCTTGTTGACTCTTGATGAGGTATAAGTAAGGTCAGGTGATCCTGAACCTTTCCCACCTGTTAGCTCATCACAAGGGAGGTTGGGCAGTCTGATGACATGTCCCACTTGTTGACTCTCGGTGATGTGTGAGTAAGGTAGAGTGGTCTTGGACCTTTTCGACCTGTGGCTCGTCACGAGGGAGGTTGGGCAGTCTGATGACATGTCTCCCCTCTTGATCCTCGGCGAGAGATAAACCAAGTTAGACGATCTGAGACCTTTCCTTCCTGTTGGCTCGTTGTGAGGGAGGTTGGCTAGTTTGATGATTGGTCCCCCTTGTTGACTCTTGATGACATATGAGTATGGTCAGGTGGTCATGGAACTTTCTCGCCTGTTGGCTTGGTTTTTACAAAATGTTTTTGCAAAGTTAAACACACAATTATGAAGAGAAGTAAGTTTTATTCATGATCTTTCAGAGGTTTGTACATACATTTTTCAAATACATTTAACTTAAATATCTTTGTAAATGTTCTGCATTCCATGGGTATGGGAGTTCCTTCCCTTAGGAGTCTCGGAGTAGGTAGGAACCCGGCTAATTGTTGGCCGTGATGACGAACGGGCCTTCCCATCACGGCCCCAGTTTTCATTCTTCTTGGGTAGTTGTCCTTATTTCCTACAACACTAGGTCACCCAACTTGAATGATCTCGATCGAACCCTCTTGTTGAAGTAATGGTTAGCCTTTCTTTTGTTGTTCATCGTCCTTATCTCGGCCTCTTGCCACTTCTCCTCTTGCAGTTGTTCTTCCAGCTTTTCATTGTTTGAGTGCTAGTAAAAGTGCTGAACCCTGTAGGTCAGCATCCTTACTTCCATGGCTACCACTGCTTCACTTCCACAAGTGAGGGGAATAGAGTTTCTCCTGTCGGCATCCTAATCTTGGTTCGGTAAGCCCACAGGATCCCGAGAAGCTCATATGCCTAAGCCCCTTTCTTGTTAGTGAGCTTCTTCTTGAGTATCTTGAGCAGTGCCTTGTTAGTCTCTTCGACCTATCCATTAGCCTGGGGATGTCCCAGGGAGGAGTACTTGAACTTGATTCCCAAATCTTTGCACCAGTCGTGATAATGGTTTGAGTCAAACTGTCGCCCGTTGTCTGAGATTACACAATGAGAGATATCAAACCTACATACCACTGTCTTCCACAGGAATCAAGTGTTGCTGTTCGCCGTTATTGTTGCTAAGGCTTCAGGCTCCACCCACTTGGTGAAGCAATCTGTGGCAACAACGACAAATCTTGCACCTTCCTTACTCGTGGCTAAGGATCTGACCAGATTGATCCCCTACTGTGCAAACGACTAGGGCAACATGATTGACGTTAGCTTCTCTGGTGAGCAATGAGGTACTGGGGCGTATACTTGGAATTTCTGGCATTTTTGAAGAAATTCTTTTGCGTCTCTAATGGTATGCGGCCAGTAGTACCCCGCCCTTACCACCTTTCCTGCCAACACTCTCCCGTCGGAATGGTTCTCGCATACTCCTTTGTGTAACTCTACTAGTATATACTGTGCTTCTTCTGACCAGACATACCGTGGTGTGGAGTAACCCCACTTGTACATGACCCCGTATACCAAAGTGAAGCGCATTGCCCAATTTTGTTTTCTTTCGCGCCTCCCACTGCTCTTCGAGGAGCTCGTTCGCATCTATGTAGTTTATTATTTCTAGTGCCCATTATGGGGCCCTAGTGTCACCTCCCAGACCTTGACTCCTATGATGGGCACGTCCACTGTCTTGATGATCATCTGTTCTAGTAGGGGGCATCTTCTTGCCCCGTGGCTACTCGAGCTAGTTTGTCGGCCTTTTGGTTTTCCCTCGTTGGCACCTACTGGATTTGGAAATTGTCATCATATATTTCTTCAGTTTTCACTTTTCATGTTGAACTCTCCCCGAACTTGGTTGACAACTACTTGGGAGTCGGCTTTTACTTCCATTTCATCTGCCCCCAATGATTTGGCCATTGCTAACTCGGCTAGCAATGCTTCATTGTTGGTGCTCTTGAACACCAACTTGATTGTTTAGTTATGCTCTTCTTCAGTGTTTGTAACAATATGAGCCCTCACTCCCCTACCAACTCGTTAGGACAAGCCATCAATGAAGACCTGCCAGGACTTCATCGGAGGTGCCTCTTGGATCTCTGCCAGGAAGCTGGTGAATTCCTCGACAAAGTTTGCTAATACCTGCCCTTTCACAGTGTGTCTGGGAAGGTAGTCGATCTTGAACTCACTTAGTTATATCGCCCAGTCCATTAGTCAGCCTGAGAAGTCTGGCTGTTGCAAGACTTTCTTCAGGGGGGCTTCTGTTAGGACCTTAATTTTGTGGGCTTGGAAATACAGCCTCAACCGTCTTGCTGTCATTACCAAGGTGAAGGCTAACTGGTCCATCTGGGGATATCTCACGTCTGCTCCCTGAAAGGCCTTGCTGGTGTAATACAATGGCTTCTGGGAGCCCTTTAGGTCCCTTACTAAGGTGACAGAGATGGCGTGTGGAGAGACAGATAGGTACAAGCTTAGGGCTTCTCCCGGTTCGGCTTGGCTGAGAAGTGGTGGGCTGGAGAGATACTCCTTAAGCTTCTCGAATGCCTGATCACACTTTCCATCCCAAGTCTGGGCTTTCTGCAACACCTTAAAGAAGAGTAGGAACTTGACCGTTGACTTGGAAACGAACTGGTTGAGGGCAACCACTCGCCCAGCCAGTCTCTGTACTTCGTTTATATTCCAGGGTGGGGCCACGTTCATTAGGGCCTCATCCTTTTCTGGGTTTGCATCTATCCCTCATTCTAAGACTATAAAGCCCAAAAAATTCCTAGACTCTACACCAAAAGCACACTTCGCTGAATTAAGCTTTATCTAATTATGTCACAATATAGCTAAGGCTTCACGTAAGTCGGTCCGGTGCCGTTCTGAAGCCCTGCTCTTAATGAGTAGGTCATCCACATGGCCTTCCATATTGCATCATATTTGGTCATTGAACATTTGTTTAACCAGCCTTTGGTAAGTGGCTCTCACGTTCTTGAGTCCAAACGGCATGGCCTTGTAGCAATACAGTCCTTGGTTCGTGATGAATGATGTCTTATTCTCATTATTCTAGCTTCTATGGATTTGGTTGTACCCTGAGTAAGTATCCATGAAACTCAGCATCTGATGGTCTACAATGGAGTTCACAATTAAGTTGATCCAGGTTCTATCCCTAGTACTGAGACCGTAAAGCCCAAAAACTTCTTGGATTCTACACCAAAAGCACACTTCACCGGATTATGCTTTATTTGATAATGTCGCAGTACTACTAAGACTTCATGGATGCCTACTCAAGGTACAACTAGATCTGCATGAACTCGAACGACGAGGAGAAGATGTCATTCATCACAGATCGATGATTGTATTGCTACAAGGCCATGTCGTTCGGATTCAAGAACGAGGGAGCCACTTACCAGAGGCTGGTTGAGGGCAACCACTCACCAGACTAGCCTTTGTACTTTATTTATATTCTAGGGTGGGGCCATGTTCATTATCGCCTTGACTTTTTCTAGGTTTGCTTCTATCACTCATTCTAAGACCATAAAGCCCATAAACTTCCCGGACTCCACACCAAAAGCACACTTTGCCTAATTAAGATTGATCTAATAATGTCGTAGTACTACTAAGTCTTCACGTAAGTTAGTTAGGTTCCATTCGAGAGTCTTGATCTTGATGAGTAGGTCGTCCAAATAGACTTCCATATTATGTTTTATTTGGTCCTTGAACAATCAGCTAACCAGCCTCTGGTAAGTGGCTCCCTCATTCTTGAGTCTGAATGACATGGACTTATAGCACTATAATCATCAGTCTGTGATGAATGATGTTGTCTCCTCGTCGTCCGGGTTCATAGGAATCTGGTTGTGCCTTGAGTAAGCATCCATGAAACTCAGCATGCGATGACTCGCAGTGGAGTCCACAATTAAGTCGATGCAGGGCAATGGAAATCAGTCTTTCGGGCATGCTTTGTTCAGGTTGGTGAAGTCAATACACTTCCTTCACTTTCTGTTTGACTTGTTTACTAGTACGACATTGGAAAATCAGTCCGAGTAATGTGGTTCCTAGATGAACTCGATCGCTAGGAGGTGATCAACTTCATCAACTATGGTGGCACACTTCTTGGTAATGAAACTTCCGCATTTCTGTTTGGTTCCGCTTGCCTGAAGGCCTGATCATCCCTAACTTTTTCTTCTTTGGTGGTAAACTTGAGTAGGGGTGGTGGATCAATTCTGCAACTTGAACCTTCAATGGTGCCGACCTCCCCTACCCCCCTCTTCAGCCCCTATACATAGCACTCGTGTGCTAACACTTGGTCCCCCCAGACTTCCCCAACATCGATCGCCGTTACTACCTTCAGATTGTTGAGGGTGGGCCGCCCCAGTATGACATTGTAAGATGATAGAGACTTCACCACCAGGAAGTTGGCCATAATCACGGCTGTGTTAGGATCTTTGCTGACCAAGACTAATAGGGTGATTGTTCCCACTAGCTAAACTACATCTCCTGTGAACCCCTTGAGCGGCATGGGGGCCGGTCGCAGATGGCCAGAATCAATCCCCATCAGGGTGAAGGCATTCTAGAAGAGGATATCAACTGAGCTACCGTTGTTGATCAGGATTTGTCTGGTCGTGAACTTGGCGATGAGCATGGTCACTACCAAAGCGTCATCGTAGTGGTACAGGACCCTATCTTCATCATCCTCTTTGAAGGAGATGACTTGTGTTGTTGAGCATCTTCTTTGGATGGGGAACGGTTAGTCGAGTATATTCTTTGTAGCGTGCCTTTCTGGCATGCACTTTCCTGTTGAATGAGGTGGGGTTGCCCCCAGCAAACCCTTCGACTATGGTTTGGATCTTGTCATGGGGCTATTTTCAAGAGCAAGTGTTTAACGCGGGTTGGGGGGGTTCCGTGCAAGTTCCCGTTCTGTCCTCCATCTATTGGGGCTCTCACTCCTTCTCGGGCCCCTAGGCCTTCCTTGGCCATGCTCTTGTTCCCTCATTTGGTCTGTTTGACGCTGGGCAGTGTGGTGCTCTGACTATTCCCTCCTCTTGAGGGTGTAACAATCATCAGTGTTATGGGTTTCGCTCTAGTGGTAGGTGTAGAAACGACGGTTCACCAGGTCCCTACTGTTGGTCTCTCTAGTGCTCAGTCTACCTTTTTCTTGCACGGCCAGGCCTACTGATGCTTGTCTAGCGTCTAGACCTCTTGAGGGGGTGACTTCGTCCCACCTCTTCTCTTGATGTCCCATTTTAATCTTTTATGGGGTCTTGGTTCGCCCTGGTGCATTAGGCTTTCTGTCAGCCTACTCCAACTCTATCTTCCTTGAGGCAGTTAAGGCTTGAGGTGTGTCTTTAGCATTGATGAAGTCATCTGCCTGGTCCATGAACTCCCATAACGTGGTGGGAGTTTTTCTCGCCAGTTCCGCCATGGATGGGTTTTGGGGCCATATGCCTCCCAAGAGTGGCGCCAACATGATCTTTTCTACCTGTATATGAGATTTTGAGTTATTGGCAGACTTTAGGACATAAGTTTCGGATTTGATGTTTAGTGTGGTACCCCTGACCCCCACGTACGGAAACTCGGGACTCGAGATGCCAGTATAATGAAACACGGTCACGTATCCCAATGATAAGTGTCAAGTGTGTGTACATACAACAGTGTACAACAAAACAAAGCAGTGGATAATTTAAATAAGTAGACTAAATACCAGAATTGTTTACTACAAATTCACTTAAACCAAAGTGTTTTAAAAAGCAATACATTTATCCTATAAAAATATAATAATACCAAATACATAATTTAAAATGGGAAACAATTTCCAAATATGAGCGAGTGATCCCAAATCACTCTTCTGATGAAGCCAAATTTTTAGGCTCAACATCAGCATCTGTATCAAAATCTGCGATACCATAAAAATAGTATCGCAGGGTAAGGAATACCACATGAGATGTGAATCTCAGTAAGTAACAATCCAAACCCACGGGATAAAAATATATTGATGCAACCAACAATTATGCATGCATATGATGAAATATTCATAAGACCCAAAAACATCATTTTTTTCGAAAATGATTATTTTTCAACGCTTGCCAAAATCTCATTTTGGCCCAAAACATTCTATTTAAAAATTTCCCTCCATTTTCTCAAAAATGGCCCAAAAATAAGTAATCCACAATTTTTCCAGAAAATGGTCCACATAAAATCCTTTTTATCAAAACCCACAATTTTCTCAGAAAATGGCCCAAATATCCAATTTAACCGTATGCACCATGATATCTCCTAAGGACCATCCACACACCCTGGCTCCCTTTGACACATCATGGGTAATGCCCATGCGAGTGACTTTGTAATGAACGATGCCCAGTTCCGTGCCTAGTGTGTTCGTGGCTAAGCATCCTTTAACCCTTGCCAGCAAGAGGGGCCACGGAGTCGGCATGATGGTGTTACCATCCCGTCCAATCCCGTTGCCGCCCAACCTAGGGGATGTCACTGATCAGTATATTCTGCTCCCGAGTGACCAGAGGAGCTCTACCGAGATAATACCTCATCTCGACTTGGGGTCGTGATACAAACGCACCAAAAAATCATTTCTCACATGAAAACCCAGTTTCCAATTAAACACGTGAACATGCATGCAATTATGTGAAAACCAGATTTTCATTTACAAACATGAACATGCATGCAATTATGCAAAGATAGATGACACGACACAAATGTTCACAGCCAAAAAATCCCAGCATAATCCAATCACACAAACAACTCCATCCTCCAACCCAAAAGACACCTTACTCCTCGAACTCAGTTCGACATAACCATCTAATTCATAATAAATACAAATTAGTGCAAAAATATAATTAAATCTCAAAAGTTCTTTGGCAACATACTTACAACGCTATAATATAATTTTTGGAGGATTAAGGAAGTGCTAGAAGTGGTAGTACAGTAATGCAACAGTGCAAAATGGACAAGGGTCGTGGGTCTCAAAAATCTAACTTTTGAATGGGGACAAACGAAGACTTGGGATGGTTCGGGAAGGGCTTAGAGGTGTTGGTGAAACTACTGGTGGTGGGGTCGATCATGGGTGGCAGCTTGGCAGTGGTTGAAGGTCCAAAAGCACAAATCAGAAAATGCAATGGATGGGCTTCACCGGTGGCGGATCGGAGCTGGGGAAGGGTGGTTTGGGTGGCTGGAGGGTTGATGGTGGTGTGGTGAAAAGCTGGTAGCTAACAATGGCACGACGGCGGCTCGCGAGCTCAAGGGAGCTGCGGCTTGGAGTTGCGCATGGGGGCTGAGGGCAACGAGGGAGGAGCTGAAATTGGATGGGTAGGTCACCAGCCAGAGGGGAAGAAAATGGGAGGGGTGGTGTCGCTCATTGATGGCGCACGATGGCACTATGGGCTAACAAAAAAATGGACGGGGAGAGGGGAGGGGTTGTCGCGCACAGGAGGAGAAAGAAGCAGATGAAAGAAGGAGAAAAAGGAAAAGAAGGAAAAAGAGAAAAGAGGAGAAAGAAAAAGGGGAAAAAGAAAAAGTGAGGGAAAGAAATGCAATCCAGTACTCACAACTTGGGTCACAAAATTGATCCAATGAAAAAAATTTCAAAACAGTAAGTTGAATAAAATAATTTAAACCCAGTGACTAGCTAAAATAAAATAATAATAATAACCAACGAGAAATCCAATAAATTTAAAACAAGAGAACCAATATTTAAATTAACTAAAATACTCATTCAATTAAAATACACTAAAATATAGGGTATTACATCCTCCCCCCTTAAATAAAATTTTGTCCTCGTAATTGGCAAGGTCAAATATTAAAGCTAAGACAAGAATAAGATTTGATTTAGAGCAGACTTAAGATACATACCACCAGGGTCAACCAAACAAATACGGATAATGCTGTTGGCCTCTCTCCAAGAGAAACTTTTGCTCTTTCCAATCCACAATCTACGTCGGGACAACTTCATAAGTAAGGTCAGGTTGAAGTTGAATGCATTCTGGGTCGACAAAACGTGGTTCTTGTTGCCCAAAACTCTTCTTCAATGATGACACATGGAACATAACGTGAACTTCCCCAAAATAATCTAGCAATGCAACTCTATAAGCAACAAGTCCAACCTTTTCCACAATTTGAAAAGGGCTAACATATTTCGGACTAAGCTTTCCCTTCTTACCAAAGCGCTTAACACCTTTCATAGGAGAGACTTTGAGGTAAACCCAATCACCTTTATCAAAGGATAAGTCTCTTCTCCTTGTATCTGCATAACTCTTCTGATGACTTTCCGTTTCTGCCATAATTCCTTATAACCTGAACTTGATCTTTCATTTCTTGAATTAACTCGGGCCCAATTAATTTACTCTTGCCAACTTCATCCCAATACAAAGGTGATCTGTACTTACTTTCATATAGAGTTTCATACGGGGCCATCTGAATGGAGGCATGAAAATGGTTATTATAAGCAAACTCTATTAGCGACAGATGATTTTTCCAACTCCCCTGAAATTCCATGACACAAGCCCACAATATATACTTAAGAGTCTGAATAGTCCGCTCTGATTGACCATCAGTTTGAGGATGATATGCAGTACTAAACTTCAACTCAGTGCCTAAAGCTGCCTGCAAACTCTTCCAAAAATGGGACATGAACTGTGGGTCCTGGTTCGACACAATACTCTTGGGTACTCCATGTAAACGCACTATCTTTTTGACATACAACCGAGTCAGCTTTCCCAAAGAGGCGGTATTATTGATAGGCAAGAAATTAGCACTCTTGGTCAACCGATTAACAATCACCCAAACTGAGTTCTTTCCATTAGGAGTCCTCAGAAAACCCACTACAAAATCCATAGAAATGTCATCCCACTTCCACTCAAGAATAAGGAGAGGTTGAAGTTTACCAACGGGTCTCTGATGCTTAACCTTAACTTGATGGTATGTGTCACATTTCTCAATAAAAATTGCGATATCCATCTTCATCCCTTCCCGCCAGAAATTTCTCTTTAAATCTCGATACATTGTTGTGCTTCTAGGATGAACTGAATAAGGAGCTGCATGAGCTTTTACCAAAATTCGCTCTTTAAATTCTAAATCTTGGGGAATCACTCTACAATCCTGAAATTGAAGAATACCATCTTTATCCAAACTGTAACGTAAGAGTCCTCTAGAGTTCCTGATTCTCTTCCTGATGTCTAACAACTTTGGATCCCTTCTTTGGAGAGTTTTCAATTCTTCAAAATCAACTACTCGGACATCCAAAACCGAAGATAACAATTATTTTTACTGTGAACTCTCAATAAAAAGTATTCTCATCCCACAAAGGAGAGAGTCCAAACTTGATGACTTTGCATCATCCACCAATTGAGACTTCCTACTCAATGCATCAATGACTAGATTCGCCTTTTCCAGATGATACTTGATCTTACGTTGGTAGTCGCTAATCAACTCTAACCTCACCTTTGTCTCATATTGAGATTCTTCTAAGAAAACAGATGCTTCAAGCTTTTATGGTCAGTGTAGACTTCACAGACTTCTCCATACAAATAATGTCGCCAAATCTTAAGTGCAAAAACTACAACCATCAATTCCAAATCATGCGTGGGATAATTCCTCTCATGAATTTTCAATTGACGAGATGCATAAGCAACAACTTGTCCCTCCTGCATAAGAACGCATCCTAACCCAAACTTGGATGCATCGCTAAAAACCACAAATGGCTTGTGTGGCTTCGGAAGTGCCAAAACAGGTGTTGTTGTCAGTCTCTTCTTCAACTCTTGGAAACTTCTCTTGCATCTATCTGACCAAACAAACTCAGTATTTTTCTTAGTCAAAGCAGCGAGAGGTTCGAATAATCGAGAAAATCCTTCCACAAATCTCTTATAATCCCCAGCAAGTCCCAAGAAACTCTGAATCTCACGCACTGTTCAAGGACGAGACCACGTTAAAACAACACCACTCCATCTCGAGAAATCATGTGTCTAAGAAACCTAACTTCTTCCAACCAAAATTCATTTGCTTAGCTTTGCATATTACCGATGTTCTCTTAACTTCCCAAGAACCAGACGTAAGTGATAAACATGCTCTTCCAAATCTCGAGAATAAATCAAAATGTCATCGATGAACACCACCACAAATGAATCCAAATAAGGTCGGAATACCTGATTCATCAAATCCATAAAGGCGGTAGGGGCATTAGCTAACCCAAAAGGCATCACTTTAAACTCATAATGCCCATACCTCGACCTAAAAGCAGTCTTGGGTACATCTTTATCTCTTACCCTCAATTGGTAGTACCCCGATCTCAAGTCAATCTTCGAGAAAATAGCTGCTCCTTGAAGCTAGTCAAACAAATAATCGATCTAAGGAAGAGGGTACTTATTCTTGATAGCCACCTTATTAAGTTCTTGGTAGTCAATACACATCCTGAGAGTACCATCCTTTTTCTTATCAAATAAAACAGGCGCTCCCTAAAGTGAAGTACTAGGCTGAATAAATCCCTTATCAACCAATTCTTGCAACTGAGTTTTCAACTCAGCCAGTGCCATACGGTAGGGAGCCTTATGCACAGGAGCTGTTCTAAGTTCCAAATCAATAACAAATTCTAACTCGCGAACTGGAGGAAACCTGGGCAATTCATCCACGAACACGTCAGGAAATTCTCCACAATTGGGATATCTACTAAAGACTTCTTCCCAGATGGCGTAGACACCACTTGAATCTAAAAGCCATCCGCTCTACAAGCTATATCTCTTGGCTTGAATTATAGATATAACTGCCGGTCTCCCTTTCAACTTGCTTCCCACAAATTCCAAGTAGTGTCCTTCAGACAGTTGAAAACCAATTACCCGACTTCTACAATTAATGCTTGCAGAATACCGATACAACCAATCCATTCCAAGAGTAATGTCAAACCCAAGCAACTTGAACACAATTTAATCCACCTCAAGTGTCCTCCCACCAAAATCCAAAGGACAGCCTAAAGCAACTTTAGAGCACCACACAATGTCACCATTAGGGAGAGTCACAACCAAAAATTGTGATAAAGACTCCGTGACTAGATTGCACATTCGTGCAAAAATGGCAGACACAAAAAACTCCCAGAGTCAAATAAAGTACATGCATAAAAATCATACAGACGAATTCTATCTTTAATCACCCCAGCATCCTGTATCTCTAGAGTCTCATAATCAACATCCCCGGGAGTCATAGCATAAACCCAAGCTTGCACCATTTGCCTCTGGGTATTCCTACCACCACGTTGACCTCCATGACTTCCCTGAGCTTGCTTAGGACACTCGCGAGAAAAGTGCCCCGGCTGGCCACATTTGAAAAACTGGGTCCCACTCTGACGGCACTTGCCTTTATGGGCTCTGTTACACCTACTACAGACTGGAGTTCGGTCTCCCGAAAATGGCCCAAAAATAAGTAATCCACCATTTTCCCTGAAAGTGGTTCACATAAAATTCTTTTTATCAAAACCCGCCATTTTCTCAGAAAATGGTCCAAATATCCAATTTAACCGTATGCACCATGATCTCCCCTAGGGACCATCCACACACCCTGGCTCCTTTCGTCACACCACGGGTAACGACTGTGCGAGTGACTTCGTAATGAGCGATGCCTAGTTCCGCGCCCAGTACGTTCGTGGCCAATCATCCTCTAACTCCTGCCGGCAAGAGGGGTCACGGAGTCGGCACGAGAGCGTTACCATCTCGTCTGATCCCGTTGTCGCCCAGCAACAACCCAGGGGACGTCACTCAGTATATTTCGCTCCTGAGTGACTAGAGGAGCTCTACCGAGATAATACCTTATCTCAACTTGGGGTCGTGATACACACGCACCCAATAACTGTTTCTCACATGAAAATTCAGTTTTCAATTAAACACGTGAACATGCATGCAATTATGCGAAAACCCAATTTTCATTTACAAACATGAACATGTGTGCAATTATGCAAAGATAAATGACATGACACAAATGTTCACAACCAACAAATCCCAGCATAATTCAATCCCACAAACAACTTTATCCTCTAATCCAACCAACCCCCGTAATCCTCTGACTCAGTCCAGCATAACCAACCAATTTGCAATAAATACGAGTTAGCGCAAAAATATAATTAAATCTCAAAAGGTCTTTGGAAATATACTTACAGAGCTATAATATAATTTTCGGATGATCAAGGAGGTGTTAGAAGTGGCGGCACAACAACGCAACAGTGCAAAATGGACAAGGATCGTGGGTCTCAAAAACTCAACTTTTGAACGGGGACAAGGGAAGACTTGGGATGGCTAGGGAAGGGTTTAAAGGTGTTGGTGAAGCTACTGGTGATGGTGGTTGGCCGTGGGTGGCGGCGTGAGGGCGGTTGAAGGTCCAAAAGCACAAATCGAAAAAGGCAATGGATGAGCTTCACTGGTGGCGGATCGGAGCTGGGGAAGGGTGGTTTCAGTGGCTGGAGGCTGATGGTGGTGTAGTGAAAAGCTGGTGGCCAATAGTGGCGTGACGACGGTGGGCGAGCTCAAGGGTGTCGCGGCTTGGAGTTGCGCGTGGGGGCTGACAGCGGCGAGGGAGGAGCTAAAAATAGATGGGTGAGGTCGTCGGCCGGAGGGGTGGTCTTGTTAACGGACGGCACACGACGGCGCTATGGGCTGATGAAAAAACGGGCGGGGAAAGGGGAGGGGGTTGTCGTGCATTTGAGGAGAAAGAAGCAGAGGAAAGAAGGAGAAAAAGGAAAAGAAGGAAAAACAGAAAATATGAGAAAGAAAAATGGGAAAGAAAAAGTGCGGGAAAGAAATGCATTCCAGTCCTCCCAACTTGGGTCACAAAATTGATCCAATGAAAAGAATTTTAAACTAGTAAGTTGAATAAAATAATTTAAACACATTGACTAGCTAAAATAAAATAATAATAAAAATCCAACAACAAAACCCACAAACAAACTAATTTAAATTAAAGAGCAATTTAAATTCAAAACAATAATTAATTTTAAGAAAGCATATCAAAATAAATTTCACAGTTTAAAAATCATAAAAATAAACCAAAGAGAAATATGATAAATTTAAAATAAGAGACCCAATATTTAAATTAATTAAAATACTCATTCAATTAAAATATACTAAACTACGGGGTATCACATTTAGAATTGTGCGGACTACAAGGAATAATCTTGTTGGTAATAGAGGTCTTAGAATCTACAGATTTTAAGAAAGATGTCTTATGAAATTTGGGGTGTTGGATCTTGCAAATTTTAAGAACTGATTTCATGACGATTGAGGTTTTAAATCCTGTAGACTCATACTGTTGACTTTACAAAATGATTTTGATAAGATTGAAATGGAGATTTATTATTATTGCGGTTGCGTATGCATTTTTTTTTTCCATATAGTTTCTTTTATAATTTTGAAGTATTATATACATCTTCGTTTTATGGTTAAAACTATTTGCATATGTTTATATGAACTCTATTTTTTTGAAACGTTTATTAAAATCCAAGTCTCAATGATGTCACCTTGTTGTCAGTTACGAAACATTTCGGATTTGAACGCGATTGAGAATGAAAGATAATAAATGAATATGCATCGATTGGGGAGACAAGAAAGCGAGTTGCTACCAATGTGTGGTAAGAGTCATCTTTGTAGGTACTAAAATAGATTAGACTCCTCGTTTTAAACATTTTTGGCAAAATCATCAGAGTGCACAGCATAAGCATGGTTTCGATAATACGATTTTGAGAGTAAACTTCCTGAAGTTTGGAATTAGTTAACTTGAGATCACTTAGGACTTGAATCTTGTGGCTATAGACTTTTAGTTTTGAGGATTATTGAGAACTTTCAACTTTTAAAAATCACGAGTTGAGTATCTTCATGAATCAAGTATGAGATAAAATGTCACAGACTTTAGGGAGTGTATTTTGATATTTGTATGAGGTTATTACATTATGTGGAGAGTTCAAAACAATTATTAGGTTTTTAATTGCATTGTTGAGGTCTATATTTTTAGACTTGATCTAGATCTCGGAATGTATGAAGAAGGAAATTACGTGTATGAATGGGTATACAAAGTAGGATATTGGAATGTTAGGTTCGACATAATTATTGAGGATTAAATTAGGCACGAAAACACTTTATGTTAGGTGCAGCAAATTTTGAGGACGGAATTTTTCTAAGGGGAGAGGATGTAACACCCAGGCCCAGCACGAAACTCGCGTTCGATTTTATTTTATTTTATATATATATGGATGAAAAGCCCACTTGAATTTTAGCAAGTAATTTTTAGAATAGGGTACAGGCCAAAGATTTTATATTGATGGAATATGGATTTTTTCTTTTTTAATTGAGCTTGATAATTGGGTTAAATTCAGTTAATAGTTTATGGACGAAGTGAGATTTGCTTTATTTGGTATTTGGCCAGACAAAGTATGAAACGAATGAGACTAGTTTGGAATGTGAGTCAAGGCCCATTAGTGTTGTTTTAAATTCACGATCCATGAAAATTTTTTGGACTAGTGCGAAGATTTTTAACAGCTCTAACCTGCCCAATCTATGCTTTAGAATATGCAAGTTGTGGGTCAAATATTTTCAAATGAGCCCAAAAAGCCCAAGCCGCCAGGATCAGTTCCGCACGTCTCCCATGCACTTCTCCACACCATGCATGTTCCTTACATTCACGGCTGACAGTTCGTATTATGGATATATACTCACGTATAAGCAGTTTCCGCATTTTTTCCTTCGGTTTTATCAAGTAAAACTCCAACCAAGAGGCAGAAGGTCGCTGCCAACCAGCGGCAAAGCAGTGAACTGGCATCACCAAAGCATGAGCTCCACCGTGCGCAACACACTCTTCACGAATCCAACCACCCAAACTCCATTAAATAACGCCACTCCAAGCCACAGACGGAGAGAAACACAGCCACGACAACCCTTGTTCAACATTGCAACACAGCCCCTCCTGGTGCGTCGCCACCACCACCACCGTGACTCCCTCCGATACACTTCAGCCCCCCAAACACATGGCATCAAGCCATTAGCCTCACAGACTTAGACCCATTGTCCTCCATCGTGAAGAAGCTGCGACTCAACCCGTGCGCACCATAAAGGAACGGTTTTAGCCACCTCCTCCACTCACAACCAACACTCACCGTAGCTCACCCTCTAAGCCGAACTGCGAACTGTGACCACCACCATCGCCCAGCCACCAAAAACCACTTCAAGCAGTGCTCTGTTTGCACCACACCAAAACAGGAGAAGTATTTTCCCCCACCGTGAGCGACAACTCAGCCACCTCACTGCACCAGCCCCACCCTGATGGTGAATCTGCATAGAAAGTGCCGCCGGGCACCTCAGCCACCACTCGCTCTCTCAGTAAGTTCACGACGTGCCCCATGGCTTCCCTTTCCGTATCCATTTGTCCTCACCGTTCTCTCTCTCTCTCTCTCTCTCATTGCGCAACCGCCTAGCTCGTCGGAGTATGCACCTCAGCCACCCAGTGCCGTGCGGCCTTCTCTCTCGGTAAGCATCTGCCATATGCCCCTCCCTGCAAGGCTTTTTCGTTCAAATGGGAGTATAACTTGTAGTTTGCATAGTAGTATTAATTGGAGGTATATTATGTTAGTACCCTAAGGTTTTAAGGTAGGCTTGGCTCACAAGGCTTTGGTTGGTAGTTGGCTTAATTTGAATCAGAGTGAGGTTTTATTAATGTGATTGGGTTTAATATTTTTTAGCGGGCTCAATTTTAATTTATAATAGTCTTTTTTTTTTCCTTTTTTTTTTTAATGTTTACGTAAAATATTTTAAACGATTTCAATTATGTTATTAAGTATAGATTTTTTTACAATTTAATTTCAAAAGTACATGGTAACTGTATAATTTTATTTTGAACGCTTACGATCCGATTTAGTTTATCTAGTTAATTATATAAAAGCAGGATTTGAACTATCTTATGTGTCATTTATACCAGATAAATCGAACTTCATCTAAAATAATCGTATAACTCTCCAACGTCAACTGTCAAATTCCGTACTTAAAAAAAAAAAAAAAAGGGTCAAAAGTAAATGGGTGATCCCTATTAAACACGGAATCTGGCCTTCAACCATGAAAATTGGGAAAGATGCTTGCTGGCAGCTTGCCTTGCCTTCCCACTTCGTAACTCTTGGTGTCTTCTTCAAATAAGTTCATACTTTAGTTACATTCCAAACAAAGTAACCAAATATTAGTAAAAGGTCCCAGATGTAAACCGATTAAAACAAAAACCGCTGATCTTCTGTTGGTGTTTACCGCAACCGTCAATTCTTGAATCCTCACCCAGACTGACGCTTCGATGTGATCATTACAATTACACGTCCTTTCAGCGTACGTTAGCCACGTCCTCATCCCTCTATGTATATTTTACTCACCATGCTTCCCAATCTTAGCGAAACTCTGGCTATAGCAATTACGAAAGTCCCAAGGATATATTTCCCTCACCACGCTTCCCAAGATTAGAAAAAAAATTCCATCTCTCATTCTCTCTCTACCGCTTTGGTTTCTAGCCTCAAAATTCTACAGTTTCGTTCTCATTCCAAAATGCCGTAACTTTGGTATGCTTGGCTTTTCTCACTTTTATTTGGCTAGATCTTATATCTTTCGTACAACGTTTCTTCAAGACTTGGTGTTTTCGTTTTGTTATTGATTTGAACTCCCTTCGTTACCTAATTTTGGAAGAAGAGTCCAGAGGAGCATATACCTATTGTTTACAATCTTTATATTATTGTAAGTATTCTATTATTGATTTGTTCTATGTCAGGAGAACTAAATGGATATATGGTTTAGGATTGAATATTTTTATCTTTTTATTTTAGTACAAGATTTGAGTTAAATTTTTTGTTATGGATGTGAATTTGAAAGCAAGTACTCATAAAATACTGGAACAACATTAGGAAATGGCCTCATACAAAGGTTTTGAAATTTTCAGAAATTTTCACTGTATTTAACCTCCCTATACGAAGGTTTTGAAAGCAAATTTTCTTTCTTCCACATTCAGTTTAAAGAGAGGAATTATGTCATAAATTGTCACTTAGTCCGTCGACTATTTGCCCAAAAAACAAAAGAAAAAGACTTTATGGTTAGATATATTCAGACTCTCAAACGTTAAAGCCAATTAAAAATGTAACAATAAATATTTCGGGGTGTTGAGCAATAGAGTGCCATACTATACTTGAAATATAATGATTAAAATGTTTTATATATAGACATTTATTAGCGATATTAATTTTATTTCAAAAAACTACTATGGACATTGATCTCGACATCAACTCAAATATAAAGGAAGAGAATAAAAATCTCAGGCTACATCCAAGAGAAGAAAAATTTAGAAAAAAATAGTAGATTGATATAATATTTTAAAATATAATATTTATAAATGTAAAATATAAATATGCAATCGTGTCTCATATTAATTGTATCTATTTTAGATTGTTTTAAATTGAACAATCATATATATATATATGACATTTTTAATATTGTAAAATGACCATGAAATATTTATTGGTAAAGTGAACTCTTTTATATATGCATACTCCATTATATATATATGATATTTTTTTTAATAGTTGTGGTAGTGATTATGTATAATGAACTATTAAGATTTATAAAATTCACCACAAATAATAGTTTGCGCATTGTGTGTGTTACATGCTTGTTTTTGTTAAATAAAAGTTTGGTTGTTTACTTTAATAGATTTTGTTATAATTATATTATCTAGTATTAAATTTTATAGTTAGATTTCAATAGTAAATAAGTTAAAATTTAATGTCTTAGTCGTAGATATTAAGTGGATATTGATGGATTTAGAAATGATGGTGTTTTAGGATTATGAGAATTTTAGGTATTGAGGAATTAAAATAGATTAATTTCTAGCACTTCAGGTTTAAATATCGAGATGTGTGTTTGACTGAAAATTTATAGAAATTATGTGATTATTTTATAGGTGACGATTTATATTTGTTTGGCATTGTTGAGGAAAATTCAGAAAAGTTAAGAAGCCCAGGTAAGCGGGGTTCCTATATTAGACTTTGCATAAAAAGAAAATAAAACGAGGTTGACTTTGAAAATATGCATGTTCGTTCTAAAAAGAAATCTGAAAACAACCTCAGATATGTGTTCTACATATGCATGAAATCTATATAAAAGAAAGTATTTTTTTTGTTATGACTGGTGTAGACATGAGTTATTTTGTGCATTATGTTTCTGAACTATGCAAAGAGAGTGAATATGAAATTTATGAAAATTTGTGCATGAGATGCGATGATTTTCCGAATTGGTTTTTGAATATGTGAAATGATTTGAATTTGTTCAGTACTCTACTTTGATATGATGTATCATCTGAAAAGCTTGGCATGAATTTCTGATTCTGTATCTGAATATAATCTGGTTCTGATGTTGCCTCTGCTCTATCTCTATTAAGGCCTTACCATGGGTATAATAGTGGCATACGGTCTCGCCACGGGTATAATAGTAGTTTATAATCCTACCACATGAGTTAAACATGGTATACGGTCCCATCACGGGTATAATAGTAGTTTAAAATCCTACAATGAGGGTTAAACATGGTATCTGTCGCGATGTGATGTTTTAATATGATATGAAAATGATGTTTCAGATTTTGATATGCCAAATGATTTTTGAAGAAGAAAGTTTTATAAAAGTTTCGCTCTGATATTTTTGATAACATGTTTTGATTACGCATTCTGAAAGTAAATATTCTGATTTTGCATTCTGAAAGAAATTGTTTTGTTCTGTATTCTGAATTCTGTAAATGTTCTTGTTTACATACTAGTATATGTTTTCTGCTTACTGAGTTGTTGATAATTCACCTCTTATCTCAACAATATTTTTCAGAAAATTTGATGGTTCAGTTAAGGATCAAGATTATGAGGCATTGTGTGAGAGATGATTTAAGTATAGTGGATTAAGTATAGAAAGTTTTTATGAGTATTGATGATTTTTATTAAGAAA
The DNA here is from genome assembly GCA_003123785.1 of Pterocarya stenoptera. NCBI lineage: Eukaryota > Viridiplantae > Streptophyta > Magnoliopsida > Fagales > Juglandaceae > Pterocarya > Pterocarya stenoptera. The sequence continues at coordinate 35,846 of QEOT01000095.1, read as the reverse complement.
TTTTATTGTTATGAAGACTTAGCATTTTGAAAAATTGGTGATATTGAGGAAATTAGTTTGAATCAAAATTTCTATATAATATTGAAAATTTGGAGTTAATATATATTATTGAAATGTGAGTTTAAGTGATAGGAAGTAACTCTCCGACCCGTGCGGGACCAGGGAGTTACATTGGTAGCTATTATATTAAAAACTTGAGAGAATTGAGAAAAGAATACCAAAATTCTAATGATAAATAACCAAAATTAAATTGATCTCTAAAAATATACTTTAAAGATAGTACATCCTGAAAAATGAGGAGGAAGAGAAGAGGACGTGAACGGGGACGAGAAGATGAAGACGAAAATGGTGAGGAAGAGAGTAGTAGGTTGAAGAGGACGGTGCGAGCAAGAAGAGAGGAGGAGTAGGACAAGGAGTGTGAGGAGAGTAAGAGAGGATAGAGGATGAGAGAAATATATGAGGAAAAGAGTAGTAGTAGGACGAGGAGAGGAAGAGACGAGGGAGGAGGAAAAGAGTAGGAGAAATTAACCGTATAACAAGAATATAAAAAATGTTATAGGAATAGCCATAAATGAGACAACTAAATTAAAAAAATAAATACGTAATCGGCAATAAAGTTATTCATCGTACTTGAAAAAAGAAGCGAGTTTAACTAGAAGAGATAGATAACTAACTACCCAGGTAAATTCTTTTGCCCGTCATACATCTAGCATAGATATGAAACACCACGTAGGAGGGTGAAGTGCTGCAAATAAAATTTCATACAAGAAAGTCTCAGATGTTAGAGAGCATACAAAGTTTTGAATAACATATACAAAAACAAATGTGAGTATAAAAATCACCTATATACAGAGAGCATATGTCGCATAAGGATCAAGTTCAAAGGCTAGCCAGTACACCAATCCAATCAAGGTAGTAGGGATGCATAAGGCCGCCTTTACAAATCTCAAGCTTTGGCATCAATTATATTAAAAACTCGAGAATTGAAAAAGGAATACCAAAATTCTAATCACATATGACCAAAAATAAAGTGTACTAAAAAAATATACTATAGAAATAGTACATCTTGAAAAAGTTGGAGGAGGAAGAGAAGAGGAAGAGGAAGACGGTGTGGAAGAGAGGAGTAGGAAGATGAGTATGAGGAGAGGAATAGATGAAGGGGGAGGAGAGGAATATATGAGGAAAAGAGTAGGAGTAGGACGAGAAGAGGAAGAGATGAGGGAGGAGGAGATGAGTATGAGAAATAAAAGCCTAATCGGCAATCAAGTTATTCACCTTACCTAAAGAAAGAAGTGGCTTCAATTAGAAGAGAGAGATAACTAACTACCTAGGATAATTTTTTTCCCTTCAAACTTCCAGCAAAGATATGAAACGACACGTGGGAGGGTGAAGTGCTGCAAATGAAATTTTGTACAAAAAAGTCTCAAATGTGAGAGAGTATACAAAGTTATAAATAGCATTCTATACAAAAAGAAATGTGTGTAGAAAAATATCACCCATATACAGAGAGCGTTCCTCACATAAGGATAAAGGTTGAAGGCCAGCCAACACACAAATCCAATCGAGGTTGCAAGGATGCGTAAGGCCTCCTCTACAAATCTAAAGCTTTGGTACCTATTATATTATAAACTCGAGAGAATTTAAAAATGAATACCAAAATTATAATCACAAATGAGCAAAAATAAATTGATATCTAAAAATATACTATTAAAACAACATATCTTGAACAAGGTGGAGGAGGAAGAGAAGACGACGTGAACGGGGATGTGAAGAGGAAGATGAAGACGGTGAGGAAGAGAGGAGTAGGACAAAGAGGACGGTGAGAGCAGGATGAGAGGAGAAGTAGACGAGGAGTATGAGGAGAGGAATATAAGAGAAAAAGAGTAGGAACAGGATGAGGAGAGGAAGAGATGAGGGAGTAGGAGAAATAAATGCATAATCAGCAATCAAGTTATTCACCTTACCTGAAGAAAGATGTGAGTTCAACTAGAAGAGAAAGATAACTAACTACGACAATGTTTCTTCCCCTCATACTTCTAGCGTAGATATGAAACACCACGTAGGAGGGTGAAGTGCTGCAAATGAATTTTCGTACAAAAAGGTCCCAAATGTTAGAGAGCATACAAAGTTTTAAATAGCATTATAAACAAAGAGAAATGCGAGTAGAAAAATATCACCCATATATAGAGAGCATTCGTTGCATAAGGATCAAGGCCAACACACCAATCCAATCGAGGGTACAAGGATGCGTAAGGCCACCTTTACAAAGCTCAAGCTTTGGTAGTTACTATATTAAAAACTAGAGAAAATTGAGAAAAGAATACCAAAATTCTAATCACATATGACCAAAAATAAATTGATCTCTAAGATAGTACATCTTGAAAAAGGTTGAGTAGGAAGAAAAGAGGATATGAACAAGGACAGAAGACGAAGACAAAAATGGAAAGGAGCAGGACGAAGATGACTATGAGAGCAGGAAGAAAGGAGTATGAGGAGAGTAAGGTTAGGTTTGGATGTTAAGATAAGATGAGAATTTTTGAAAATTTTGTGAATAGTATTAAGATGAAAGTTTAAAATATTATATTTTAATATTATTATTGTTTTGGGATTTGAAAAAGTTGAATTAGAATTTGAAAAAGTTGAATTATTTATTATATTTTATATGGAGATTTGAAAAAGATGTAATAATGAGATGAGATGAGATAGAGATGAGATTTCTCATTTTTACCCCCAAACATAACCTAAGAGAGGAGGGAGGAAGAAAGGAATATATGAGGAGAGGAAGAGATGAGGGAAGAGCACATGAGTAGGAGAAATTAACAATGTAACAAGAATATAAAAAATGGTATAGATAAATATGTAATTAGCAATCAAGTTATTCACATTACCTGAAAAAAGAAGTGAGTTCAACTAGAAGAGATAGATAACTAACAAACCAAGTAAATTCTTTTGCCTGTCATACATCTATCATAGATATAAAACGCCATGTAGGAGGGTGAAGTGCTACAAATAAAATTTCATACAAGAAAGTCTCAAATGTTAGAGAGCATACAAAGTTCTAAATAGCCTTTTATACAAAAACAAATGTGAGAATAAAAATATCACCTATATATAGAGAGCATTCGTCGCATAAGGGTTAAGTTCGGAGTTTAGCAAGTACATCAATCAGATCGAGGTTGCAGGGATGCTTAAGGCCGCCTCTACAAATCTCAAGCTTTGGCATCTATTATATTAAAAACCCAAGAGAATTGAAAAAGGAAGACCAAAATTCTAATCACATGTGACAAAAAATAAAGTGTTCTCTAAAAATATACTATAAAAATAGTACATCTTGAAAAAGTTGGAGGAGCAAGAGAAGAGGACGAGTAGAGGAAGACGAAGACGGTGAGAAAGAGAGGAGTAGGATGAAGAGGACGGTGAGAGGAGGAAGAGAGGACTTGGACGATGAGCACGAGGAGAGGAAGAGATGAGGGGGGCGGAAAGGAATATAAGAGGAAAAGAGTAGGAGTATGACGAGGAGAGCAAGAGATGAGAATGAGAAATAAATGCCTAATCAGCAATCAAGTTATTCACCTTACCAAAAGAAAGAAGTGACTTCAATTAGAAGAGAGAGATAACTAAATACCAAGGATAATTTTGTTGCCCCTTCATACTTCCAACATAGATATGAAACGCCACGTAGGAGGGTGAAGTACTGCGAATGAAATTTTGTACAAAAAAGTTTCAAATGGTAGAGTATACAAAGTTTTAAATAGCACTCTATAAAAAAGAAATGTGAGTAGAAAAATACCACCCATATACAGAGGGCATTCGTCACATAAGGATCAATTTCAAAGGCTAGCCACTACACCAATCCAATTGAGGTTGCTGGGATGCGTAAGGTGCCTCTACAAATCTCAAGTTTTGGTAGCTATTATATTAAAAACCAGAGAGAATTGAAAAAGGAATACCAAAATTCTAATCACATATGACCAAAAATAAAGTGTTCTCTAAAAATATACTATAAAGTTAGTAAATCTTGAAAAAGTTGGAGGAGGAAGGGGAAATGACAATAACGAGGACGAGAAGAGGAAGATGAAGACAGTGTGGAAGAGAGGAGTAGGACGAAGAGGACGGTGAGAGCAAGAAGAGAGGAAGAGTAGGACAAGGAGTACGAGGAGAGGAAGAGAGGAGGGAGGAGAATATATGAGGAAAATAGGAGAGGAGTAGGATGACGAGAGGAGGAGAGGACAGAGAAGGAGAAGAGCAGTGGAAATTAATAATAACAAGAATATAAAAAATACTATAGGAATAACCATAAACGAGACAACTAAATTAAAATTTATGTATAATCGACAATCAAGTTTCACCTTATCTAAAGAAAGAAGTGACTTCAACTAGAAGAGATAGAAACTAACTACCCAGGTAAATTTTTTTGCCAGTCATATATCCAGCATAGATATGAAACGCCACATAGGAAGGTGAAGTGCTCCAAATAAAATTTCATACAAGAAAGTCTCAAATGTTAGAGAGGATACAAAGTTCTAAATAGCATTTTATAAAAAAAAAATGTGAATATAAAGATATCACGTATAAAGTTCGAAGGCTGGCCAGTTTAACAATCCAATCAAGGTTGCAGGAATGCGTAAGGTTGCCTCTACAAATCTCAAGCTTTGGTAGCTATTTTATTAAAAACCCGAGAGAATTGAAAAAGGAATACCAAAATTCTAATCACATATGACCAAAAATAAAGTGTTCTCTACAAATATACTATAAAGACAACACATCTTGAAACATTTGGTGGAGGAAGAGGAAATGATGTGAACGAGGATGAGAAGAGGAAGATGGAGACGGTTTGGAAGAGAGGAGAAGGACGAATAGGACAGTGAGAGTAGGAAGAGAGGAGGAGTAGGACAATGAATACGAGAAGAGGAAGAGAGGAGGGAGGAGACGAATATAAGAGGAAAAGATGAAAGGAGTAGGACGACGAGAGAAAGAGAGGTCGGAGAAGGAGAAGGAGAAGAGCAGCAAAAATTAATAATAACAAGAATATAAAAAATATTATAGGAATAACCATAGATGATACAACTAAATTAAAAAATAAATGTGTAATCGAAAATCAAGTCATTCACCTTACCTATAAAAAGAAGCGAGTTCAACTAGAAGAGATAGATAACTGACTACCTAGGTAAATTCTTTTGCCCGTCATACATCCAGCATAGATGTGAAATGCCACATAGGAGGATGAAGTGCGGCAAATACAATTTCATACAAAAAAGTCTCAAATGTTAAAGAGCATACAAAGTTCTAAATTGTATTTTATACAAAAACAAATGCGAGAATAAAAATATCACCTATATACAGAGAGCATTAGTCTCATAAGGATCAAGTACGAAGGCTAGGCAGTACACGGGATGCGTAAGGTTGCCTCTACACTTCTCAAGCTTTGGTAGCTATTATATTAAAAACCCAAGAGAATTGAAAAAATACAAAAATTCTAATCACATATGACAAAAAATAAAGTGTTCTCTTAAAATATACTATAAAGATAGGACATCTTGAAAAAGTTGGAGGAAGAAGAGGAAAGGGAACGAGAACAAGACGACGAAGACAAAGACGGTGTGGAAGAGAGGAGTAGGATGAAGAGGATGCTGAGAGCATGAAGGGAGGAAGAATAGGACAAGGAGTACGATGAGAGGAAGAGAGGACATAGAAGGAGGAGAGCAGCATAAATTAATAATAACAAGAATATAAAAAATACTATAGGGATAATTATAAACGAGACAACTAAATTAAAAACTAAATGTGTAATCAGCAATCAAGTTTCACCTTACCTAAAGAAAGAAATGAGTTCAACTAGAAGAGAGAGCATACAAAGTTTTAAATAACATTTTATACAAAAAGAAATGTGAGTAGAAAAATATCTCCCACATGAGAGAGCGTTCGTTGCATAAGAATCAAGGACGAAAGCTAGCCAACACACCAATCCAATTGAGGTTGCAAGGATGATCTGAAGCTTTGGTAGCTATTACATTTAAAACACGAAAGAATTGAAAAAGGAATACCACAATTCTAATCACATATGAGCAAAAATAAATTGATTTCTAAAAATATACTATAAAAATAGTACATCTTGAAAAAGGTGGAGGAGAAAGAGAAGTTGGTGTGAATGGGGACGAGAAGAGGAAGTTGAAGACGGTAAGGAAGACATGAGTAGGACGAGGAGTATGAAGAAAGTAACAGAGGAGGGAGGAGGAGAGGAATATAGGACGAAAAGAGTAGGAGTAGGACAAGGAGACGAAGAGAGCATTTTATATAAAAACATATGTGAGTATAAAAATATCACCTATATATAAAGAGTATTCGTCGCATAAGGATCAAGTTCGAAGGCTAGCAAGTACAAAAATCGAATTGAGGTTGCTGGGATGCATAAGGCCGCATCTACAAATCTCAAGCTTTGGTAGCTATTATATTAAAAACTCGAGAGAATTGAAAAAGGAATACCAAAATGCTAATCACATATGACCAAAAATAAAGAGTTCTCTAAAAATATACTATAAAGATAGTACATCTTGAAAAATTTGGAGGAAGAGGAAGGGACGTGAACGAGGACGAGAAGAGGAAGACAAAGACGGTGTGGAAGAGAGGAGTAGGACGAAGAGGACAGTTATAGTAGGAAGAGAGGAGTAGGACAAGGAGTAAGAGGAGAGGAAGATAGGAGGGAGGAGAAGAATATAGGAGGAAAAGAGGAGAGAAGTAGGATGACGAGAGGAAGAGAGAACGGAGAAGGAGAAGAGCAGCAAAAATTAACAATAACAAGAATATAAAAAATACGATAGGAATAGCCATAAACGAGACAACTAAATTAAAAAAAAATTTTTTAATGGGAAATTGAGTTATTCACCTTACCTAAAAGAAGAAGTGAGTTTAACTAGAAGAGATAGATAACTGACTATCCAGGTAAATTCTTTTGCCTGTCATACATCCAGCATTGATTTGAAATGCCATGTAGGAGGGTGAAGTGCTGCAATAAGATTTCATACGAGAAAATCTCAAATGTTAGAGAGCATACAAAGTTCTAAATGGCATTTTATACAAAAACAAATGTGAGTATAAAAATATCACCTATATACAGAGAGCATTTGTTGCATAAGGATCAAGTGTTTAGGCTAGCCAATACACCAATCCCATCAAGGTTGTAGGGATGTGTAAGGCTCCCTCTCTATAATGCTTTGGTAGCTATTATATTAAAAACCTGAGAGAATTGAAAAATGAATACCAAAATTCTAATCAAATATGACCAAAAATAAAGTGTTCTCTAAAAATATACTATAAGGATAGTAAATCTTGAAAAAGTTGGAGAAGGAAGAGGAAATGACGTGAAAGAGGACGAGAAGAAGACGAAGATGAAGACGATGTGGAAGAGAGGAGTAGGATGAAGAGGACGGTGAGAGCAGGAAGAGAAGAAGAGTAGGACAAGGAGTAAGAGGAGAGGAAGATAGGAGGGAGGAGAGGAAGATGGGAGGAAAAGAGGAGAGGAGTAGAATGACGAGAGGAAGAGAGGACGGAGAAGGAGAATAGCAACAGAAATTAATAATAACAAGAATATTAAAAATACTATAGGGATAACCATAAAAAAGAGAACTAAATTAAAAACAAAATGTGTAATCGGCAATCAAGTTTTACTTTACCTGAAGAAAGAAATGAGTTCAACTAGAAGAGAGAGACTAACTACACATGATAATTTTTTTGCCCTTCATACTTCCACCATAGATATGAAACTCCACGTAAAAGGGTGAAGTGTTGCAAATAAAATTTCATACAAAAAAGTCTCAAATGTTAGAGAGCATACAAAGTTTTAAATAGCATTTTATACAAAAAGATATGTGAGTAGAAAAATATCTCCAACATACATAGAGCGTTCGTTGCTTAAGGATCAAAGCTGAAGGCTAGCCAACACACCAATCCAATCGAGGTTGCAAGGATGCGTAAGGCCTCCTCTAGAAACCTCAAGTTTTGGTAGCTATTATATTAAAAACTAAAGAGAATTGAAAATAGAATACCAAAATTCTAATCACATATGGCCAAAAATAAAGTGTTCTCTAAAATATATACTATAAGTTAGTACATCTTGAAAAAGTTGAAGGAAGAGAAAAGGATGTCAATGAGGACGATAAGAGGAAGATGAAGATGGTGAGGAAGAGAGGAGTATGACGAAAATGACGGTGAGAGCATGAATAGAGTAGGAGAAGGACGACGAGTGCGAGGAGGGGAAGAGATGTGGGAGGAGGAGAGAAAAATAGGCGGAAAAGAGTAGGAGTTGGACGAGGAGAGTAAGAGAGGAGTATGAGAAATAAATGTGTAATCAGCAATCAAGTTATTCAACATACCTGAAGAAAGAAGTGACACTTCAACTAGAAGAGAGAGATAACAAACTACCCAAGATAATTTTTTTCCCTTCAAACTTCCAGCATAGATATGAAACGCCATCTAGGAGGGTGAAGTGCTGCAAATGAAATTTCTTACAAAACAGTCTCAAATCTTAGAGAGTATGCAAAGTTTTAAATACAATTCTATACAAAAAGAAATGTTTGAAGAAAAATATCTTCCATATACAGTGAGCGTTCCTCGCATAAGCATCAAGGTGAAGGCTTGCCAACACACCAATCCAATCGAGGTTCCAAGGATGCATAAGGTCTCCTCTACAAATCTAAAGCTTTGGTAGCTCTTATATTAAAAACTCGAGAGAATTGAAAAAGGAATTCCAAAATTCTAATCACATGTGAGCAAAAATAAATTGATCTCTAAAAATATACTACAAAAATAGTAAATCTTGAAAAAGGTGGAGGAGGAAGAAAAGACGTGAACGGGGACGAGAAAAGGAAGATGAAGACAGTGAGAGCAAGAAGTGAGGAGGAGTAGGATGAGGAGTACGAGGTGAGAAATATACGAGGAAAAGAGTCTGAGTGGGATGAGGAGAGGAAGAGATGATTGAGGAGGAAATGAGTAGGAGAAATAAATGCATAATCGGCAATCAAGTTATTCACCTTACCTGAAGAAAGATGTGAGTTCAACTAGAAGAGAGAAATAACTAACTACGACAATGTTTTTGCCCTTCATACTTTCAACATAGATATGAAATGCCACATAGGTGGGTGAAGTGCTGCAAATGTACAAAAAAGTCCCAAATGTTAGAGAACTTACAAAGTTTTAAATAGCATTCTATACAAAAAGAAATGTGAGTAGAAAATTATCATCCATATACAAAGAGCTTTCGTCGCATAAGGATCAAAGCCAACACACCAATTCAATCGAGATTGCAAGGATGCGTAAGGCCTCCTCTATAAATCTCAAGCTTTGGTAGCTATTATATTAAAAACTCGAGAGAAATGAGAAAATAATACCAAAATTCTAATCACATACAACCAAAAATAAATTGATCTTTAAAAATATACTATAAAGATAGTACATTTTGAAAACGGTGGAGGAGGAAGAGAAGATGACGTGAACGGGGACGAGAAGATGAAGACGAAAATAGTGAGAAAGAGAGGAGTAGGACAAAGAGGACGGTGAAAGCAGGAAGAGAGGAGGAGTAGGACAAGGAGTAAGATGAGAGGAAAAGAGGAAGGATGAGAGGAATATAGGAGGAAAAGAGGAGAGGAGTAGGACGACGAGAGGACCAAGAAAGAGAAGAGCAGAAGAAATTAACAATAACAAGAATATAAAAAATACTATAGGAATAACCATGAACGAGACAACTAAATTAAAAAATAAATATGTAATCGGAAATCAAGTTTTACGTACCTTACCTAAAGAAAGAAATGAGTTTAACTAGAAAAGAGAGATAACTAACTACAAATGACAATTTGTTTGCCCTTCACACTTCCAGCATAGATATGCATAAATATGAAATGCCACGAACGAGGGTAAAGTGCTGCAAATAAAATTTCATACAAAAAAGTCTCATATATTAGAGAGCATACAAAGTTTTAAATAGCATTTTATACAAAAAGAAATGTGAGTAGAAAAATATCTACCATATACAGAGAGCGTTACTTGTATAAGGGTCAAGGCCGAAGGCTAGCCAACACACCAATCCAATTGAGGTTGTAAGGATGCGTAAGGCCTCCTTTACAAATCTCAAGTTTTGATAACTATTGTATTAAAAATTCAAGAGAACTGAAAATAGACTACCAAAATTCTAATCATATATGACAAAAAATAAAGTGTTCTCTAAAAAATATACTATAAAGGTAGTACAACTTGAAAAAATTGGAGGAAGGGAAGAGGAGGTGAATGAGAACGAGAAGAAGAAGATGAAGACGGAGAGGAAGAGAGGAGTAGGACAAAGAGGACGATAAGAGCAAGAAGAGAGGAGGAGTAGAATGACGAGTATGAGGAAAGGAAGAGATGAGGAAGGATGAGAGGTAAATAGGAGGAAAAAAGTAGGAGTAGGACAAGGAGGGAAAGAGATGAAGGAGGAGGAGAGCAGTATGAGAAATTAACAATATAACAAGAATATAAAAAATGTTATATGAATAGTCATAAACTAGACAACTAAGTTAAAAAAAAATAAATGCGTAATCTGCAATCAAATTATTCACCTTACCTGAAAAAAGAAGTGAGTTCAAGTTGAGGAGATAGATAACTAACTATCCAGGTAAATTCTTTAGCCCGTCATACATCCAGCATAGATATGAAATGCCATGTAGGAGGGTGAAGTGCTGCAAATAAAATTTCATACAAGAAAGTCTCATATTTAGAGAGCATACAAAGTTCTAAATTGTATTTTATACAAAAACAAATGTAAGTATAAAAATATCACCTCTATGCAAAGAGCATTCGTTGCTAGGTAGTACACCAATCCAATCGAAGTTACAGGGATCCATAAGGCCGCCTCTACAAATCTCAAGCTTTGGTAACTATTATATTAAAAACCCAAGAGAATTGAAAAAGGAATTCCAAAATTCTAATCACATATGACCAAAAATAAAGTGTTCTCTAAAAATATACTATAAAGATAGTACATCTTGAAAATTTTGGAGGAGGAAGAGGAAAGGACGTGAACGGGGACGAGAAGAGGAAGACGAAGATGGTGTGGAAGAGAGGAGTAGGAGAGGAGGGTGAGAGCAGGAAGAGAGGAGGAGTAGGACAAATGAGAGGGAAAGAGGAGGGAGGTCCTATATAGGAGGAAAAGAGGAGAGAGGTCCTATATAGGAGGAAAAGAGGAGAGGAGTAGGACGACGAGAGGAAGAGAGGACTGAGAAGGAGAAGAGCAGAAGAAATTAACAATAACAAGAATATAAAAAATACTATAGGAATAACCATGAACGAGACAACTAAATTAAAAAATAAATATGTAATCTAAAATCAAGTTTTACCTTACCTGAAGAAAGAAGTGAGTTTAACTAGAAAAGAGAGATAACTAACTACACATGACAATTTGTGTGCCCTTCACACTTCCAACATAGATATGAAACGCCACGTAGGAGGGGTGAAGTGCTGCAAATAAAATTTTATACAAAAGAGTCTCATATGTTAGAGAGCAAATAAAGTTTTAAATAGCATTTTATATAAAAAGAAATGTGAGTAGAAAAATATCTCCCACATACAGAGAGCATTCATCGCATAAGGATCAAGTTCGAAGGATAGCTAGTACACCAATCCAATCGAGGTTGCAGGGATGTGTAAGGCTGCTTCTACAAATCTAAAGCTTAGGTAGCTATTATTTTATAAACCCGAGAGAATTGAAAAATAAATACAAAAATTCTAATCACATATGACCAAAATGAAGTGTCCACTAGAAATATAATATAAAGATAGTAAATCATGAAAAAATTGGAGGAGGAAGAGGAAAGGATGCGAACGAGGACGAGAATACAAAGAAGAAGACGGTTGGAAGAGAGAAGTAGTGCGAAGAGGACGGTGAGAGCAAGAATAGTAGGACAAGGAGTACGAGGAGAGGAAGAGAGGACGGAGAAGGAAAAGAGCAGCATAAATTAATAATAACAAGAATATAAAATATTCTAGGAATTACCATAAACGAGACAACTAAATTAAAAACTAGATGTGTAATCGGAAATCAAGTTTCACTTTACTTGAAGAAAGAAGTGAGTTCAACTAGAAGAGAGAGATACCTAACTACACATGTCAATTTTTTTCCACTCCATACTTCCACCATAGATATGAAACGCCACGTAGGAGGGTGAAGTGCGGCAAATTCAATTTCATACTAAAAAGTCTCAAATGTTAGATAGCATACAAAGTGTTAATTAGCATTTTATACAAAAAGAAACGTGAGTAGAAAAATATCTCCCACATATAGAGAGCGTTCGTCGCATAAGGATCAAGGCTAAAGGCTAGCCACTACACCAATCCAATCGAGGTTGCAAGGATGCATAAGGCCTCCTCTACAAATCTCAAGTTTTGGTAGCTATTATATTAAAAACTTGAGGGAATTGACAATAGAATACCAGAATTCTAATCACATATGAACAAAAATAAAGTGTTCTCTAAAAAATACACTATAAAGATAGTTCATCTTGAAAAAGTTGGAGGAAGACGAAGACGGTGAGGAAGAGATGAGTATGATGAAAAGGATGGTGAGAGCAGGAATAGAGTAGAAGTAGGACGACTAGTACGAGGAGAGGAACATATGAGGGAGGTGGAGAGGAATATAACAAGAAAATAGTAAGAGTAGGACTAGGACTAGGAGAGGAAGAGATGAGGGAGGAGGAGAGGAGTACGAAAAAAAAATGCGTAATCGGCAATCAAGTTATTTACCTTACCTGAAGAAAGAAGTGACACTTCAACTAGAAAAGAGAGATAACTAGCCACCCAGGATAATTTGGTTGCCCTTCATACTTCCTGCATAAAGATGAAACACCACGTAGGAGGGTGAACTGCTGCAAATGAAATTTTGTTCAAACCAGTCTCAAATGTTAGAGAGAATACAAACTTTTAAATAGCAATCTATATAAAAAGAAATGTTAGTACAAAACTGTCATCAATATACAAAGAGCGTTCCTCGCATAAGATTAAAGGCGAAGGCCAGCCAACACAGCAATCCAATCGAGGTTCCAAGGATGCGGAAGGCCTCCTCTACAAATTTGAAGCTTTGGCAATTATTATATTATAAACTCGAGAGAACTGAAAAATGAATGCCAAAATTATAATCACATATGAGCAAAACTAAATTTATCTCTAAAAATATAATATAAAAATAGTAAATCTAGAAATAGGTGGAGGAGGAAGAGAAGACGGCGTGAACAGGGTGAAGTGCTGCAAATGAAATTTTGTACAAACCAGTCTCAAATGTTAGAGAGTATACAAACTTTTAAATAGCAATCTATATAAAAAGAAATGTAAGTAGAAAAATGTCACCCATATATAGAGAGCATTCCTTGCATAATATTAAAGGCGAAGGCCAGCCAACACACCAATCCAATCGAGGTTCCAAGGATGCGTAAGGCCTCTTCTACAAATTTGAAGCTTTGGCAACTATTATATTATAAACTCGAGAGAATTGAAAAATGAATGCCAAAATTATAATCATATATGAGCAAAACTAAATTTATCTCTAAAAATATACTTTAAAAATAGTAAATCTAGAAATAGGTGGAGGAGGAAAAGAAGACGGCGTGAACAGGGACAAGAAGACGAAAACGAAGATGGTGAGGAAGAGAAGAGTAGGACGAAGACATCGGTGAGAGCAGAAAGAGAGGAGGAGTGGGATGAGGTGTACAAGGAGATATATATAGGAGGGAAAGAGTAGGAGTAGGATGAGGAGAGGAAGAGATCAGGGAAGAGGAGAGGAGTGGGAGAAATAAATGCTTAATTGGCAATCAAGTTATTTACCTTCCCTAAAGAAAGAAGTGACACATCAACTGGAAGAGAGAGATAACTAAACCACCCAAAATAGTTTTTTTGCCCTTCATACTTCCAGCATAGATATGAAACGCCACGTAAGAGGGTGAAGTGTTGCAAATGAAATTTCATACAAAAAAGTCTGAAATGTTAGAAAATATACGAAGTTTTAAATAATGTTCTATGCAAAAAGAAATGTGAGTAGAAAAATATCACCCATATATAGAGAGCATTCGTCGCATAAGGATTAAAGCCAACCCACCAGTCCAATCAAGGTTGCAAGGATATGCGTAAGACTTCCTCTACAAATCTCAAGTTTTGGTAGCTATTTTATTAAAAACTCAAGGGAATTGACGATAGAATACCAAAATTCTAATCACATATGATAAAAAATAAAGCGTTCTCTAAAAAATATACTATAAAGATAGTACATCTTGAAAAAGTTGGAGGAAGAAGGAGGATGCAACGAGGACGAGAAGGGGAAGATGAAGACGGTAAGGAAGAAAGGAGTAGGATGAAGACGACGGTGAGAGCAAGAAGAGAGTAGGATGAGGAGTACGAAGAGTACGAAGAGAGAAATATAGATGGAAAAGAATAGGATTAGGATGAGAAGAGGAAGAGATGAGGGAGGAGGAGAGGAGTAGGAGAAATAAGTGCGTAATCGGCAATCAAGTTATTTACCTTACCAGAAGAAAGAAGTGACACTTCAACTAGAAAAGAGAGATAACTAACTATCTAGGATAATGTTTTTGCCCTTCAAACTTCCAGCATAGATATGAAATGCCGTGTAGGAGGGTGAAGTGGTGCAAATGAAATTTTGTACAAAACAGTCTCAAATGTTAGAGAGTATACAAAGTTTTAAATAGCATTCTATACAAATAGAAATCTTAGTAGAAAAATATCACCCATATACTGAGAGCGTTCCTCGCATAAGGATCAAGGCGAAGGCCAGCCAACACACCAATCAAATTGAGGTTCTAAGGATGCGTAGGGCCTCTTCTACAAATTTGAAGCTTTGGTAGTTATTATATTAAAAACTCGAGAGAATTGAAAAAGGAATACCAAAATTATAATCACATATGAGCAAAAATAAATTTATCTTTAAAAGTATACTATAAAAATAGTATATCTAGAAAAAGGTAGAGGAGGAAGAGAAGACGACATGAACAGGGACGAGAAGACGAAAACGAAGATGGTGGGGAAGAGAAGAGTAGGACGAAGACGTCGGTGAGAGTAGGAAGAGAGGAGGAGTGGGATGATGTGTACGAGGAGAGATATATAGGAAGAAACTATTAGGCATAGGATGAGGAGAGGAAGAGATGAAGGAGGAGGAGAGGAGTAGGAAAAATAAATGCGTAATCGGCAATCAAGTTATTCATGTTACATGAAGAAAGAAGTGACACGTCAATGAGAAGAGAGAGATAACTAACTACCCAAGATAATTTTTTTGCCCTTTATACTTCCAGCATAGATATGAAATGCCACGTAGGAGGGTGAAGTGCTGCAAATGAAATTTCGTACAAAACAGTCACAAATGTTAGAGAGTATACAAAGTTTTAAATAACATTCTATACAAAAAGAAATGTTAGTGGAAAACTATATCACCCATATACAAAGAGCATTCCTCGCATAAGGATCTAGGTAAGGCCTGCCAACACACCAATCCAATCGAGGATCCAAGGATGCGTAAGGCCTCCTCTATAAATTTGAAGCTTTGGTAGCCACTATATTAAAAACTCGAGAGAATTGAAAAAGGAATACCAAAATTATAATCACATATGAGGAAAAATAAATTTATCTCAAAAAATATACTATAAAAATAGTAAATCTAGAAAAATGTGGAGGAAGAGAAAAGGACGTGAACATGGACGAGAAGACGGTGACGAAGACGTCGGTGAGAGCAGTAAGAGAGTTGGATGAGGAGTACAAGCAGAGAAATATAGATGAAAAAGAGTAGGAGTAGGATGAGGAGAGGAAGAGATGAGGGAGGAGGAGAGGAGTAGGAGAAATAAGTGCGTAATCGGCAATCAAGTTCTTTACCTTACCTGAAGAAAGAAGTGACACTTCAACTAGAAAAGAGAGATAACTAACCATCCAGGATAATCTATTTGCCCTTCATACTTCCAGCTTAGATATGAAATGCCACATAGGAGGGTGAAGTGCTGCAAATGAAATTTCGTACAAAACAGTCTCAAATGTTAGAGAGTATACAAAGTTTTAAATAGGATTCTATACAAAAAGAAATCTTAGTAGAAAAATATCATCCATATACTGAGAGCGTTCCTCGCATAAGGATCAAGGCGAAGGCTAGCCAACACACCAATCCAATCACGGTTCCACGGATGCGTTAAGGCCTCTTCCACAAATTTGAAGTTTTGGTAGTTATTATATTAAAAACTCGAGAGAATTGAAAAAGGAATACCAAAATTATAATCACATATAAGCAAAAATAAATTTACCTCTAAAAATATACTATAAAAATAGTAAATCTAGAAAAAGGTGGAGGAGGAAAAGAAGACGATGTGAATAGGGACGAGAAGACGGTGAGGAAGAAAGGAGTAGGACGAAGACGTCGGTGAAAGCAAAAAGAGAGGAGTGGGATGAGGAGTACGACGAGAGAAATATAGGAGGAAAAGAGTAGGAGTTGGATGAGGAGAGGAAGAGATGAGGGAGGAGCCGAGTAGGGAAACAAATGCGTAATCGATAATCAAGTTATTCACCTTACCTGAGGAAAGAAGTTACACTTCAACTAGAAAAGAGAGATAACTAACTACCCAAGATAATTTTTTTGCCCTTCATACTTCCAATAATTTTTTTGCCCTTCATACTTCCAGCATAGATATGAAACGCCACGTAGGAGGGCAAAGTGCTACAAATGAAATTTCGTACAAAAAAGTCTGAAATGTTAGAAAACATAAAAAGTTTTAAATAGTATTCTATACAAAAAGAAATGTGAGTAGAAAAATATCACCCATATACAGAGAGCATTCGTTGCATAAAGATCAAAGCCAACACACCAATCCAATCAAGGTTGCAATGATGTGTAAGACCTCCTCTACAAATCTCAAGTTTTGGTAGCTATTATATTACAAACTCGAGGGAATTGACAATAGAATACCAAAATTCTAATCACATATAATAAAAAATAAAGTGTTCTCTAAAAAATATACTATAAAGATTACTCATCTTGAAAAAGTTGGAGGAAGAGTAGAGGACGTCAATGAGGACGAGAAGAGGAAGACGAAGACAGTGAGGAAGACGAAGACGGTGAGGAAGAGAGTATGACGAAAGGACGATGAGAGTAGGAATAGGGTAGGAGTAGGACGACTAGTACGAGGAGAGGAATAGATGATGGAGGAGGAGAGAAATGTAGAAGGAAAAGAGTAAGAGTAGGACAAGGAGAAGAAGAGACGAGGGAGGAGAAGAGGAGTCTGAGAAATAAATGCGTAATTGGCAAACAAGTTATTTACCTTACCTGAAGAAAGAAGTGACACTTCAACTAGAAAAGAGAGATAACTAGCAACCCAGGATAAAGATGAAACGCCACGTAGGAGGGTGAAGTGCTACAAATGAAATTTCGTACAAAACAGTCTCAAATGTTAGAGAGTATACAAACTTTTAAAGAAATGTTAGTAGAAAAATATCACCCACATACAGAGAGCGTTCCTAGCTTAAGGATCAAGGTGAAGGCCTGCCAACACACCAATCCTCCAATCGAGGTTCCAAGGATGTGTAAGGCCTCCTCAACAAATTTGAAGCTTTGGTAGCTATTATATTAAAAACTCGAGAGAATTGAAAAATGAATACCAAAATTATAATCACAAATGAGCAAAAATAAATTTATCTTTAAAAGTATACTATAAAAATAATATATCTAGAAAAAGGTAGAGGAGGAAGAGAAGACAATGTGAACAGGGACGAGAAGACAAAAATGAAGATGGTGAAGAAGAGAAGAGTAGGACGAAGACGTCGGTGAGAGCAGGAAGAGAATAGGATGAGGAGTACGAGGAGAGAAATAAAGGAAAGAGTAGGAGTAATATGAGGAGAGGAAGAGATGAGGGAGGAGGAGAGGAGTAGGAGAAATAAATGTGTAAACGACAATCAAGTTATTCACCTTGCCCTTCATACTTCCAGCATAGATATAAAACGCCACGTAGGAGGGTGAAGTGCTGTGCAAATGAAATTTTGTACAAAAAAGTGTGAAATGTTAGAAAACATACAAAGTTTTAAATAGTATTTTATACAAAAAGAAATGTGAGTAGAAAAATATCATCCATATACGAGTATTTGTTGCATAAGGATCAAAGCCAACACACCAATCCAATCGAGGTTGCAAGGATGCGCAAGACCTCCTATACAAATTTTAAGCTTTGGTAGCTATTATATTAAAAACTCGAGAGAAATGAGAAAAGAATACCAAAATTCTAATCACATATGACCAAAAATAAATTGATCTCTAAAAATATACTATAAAGAACTGAAAAACATACTGAAAAAGGTGAACGGGGACAAGAAGATGAAGACGAAAATGGTGAGGAAGAGAGGAGTAGGATGAAGAGGACGGTGAGTGCAGGAAGAGAGGAGTAGTAAGAGGAGTATGAGGACAGTAAGAGAGGAGGGAGGAGGAGAGGAATATAGATCGAAAAGAGTAGGAGTAGGACAAGGAGAAGAAGAGTTGAGGGAAAAGGATAGGAGTAGGACAAGAATTGTGGGAAGACAAAACAATATTATACGAATAGCCATAAATGAGACAACTAAGGCCCGGTTTGGATACACAAACCTATCTCATCTCATCTCATTATTACAACTTTTTCAAATTCTCAAACAAAATATAATAAATAATTCCATTTTTTCAAATCCCAAAAGAATAATAATAATACTAAAAGTTATATTATAATAATATTTTATTCAATTTTTAACAAAACATCTCTTCTCATCTCAATTGAATTGTGTAACCAAACGAGGCCTAAGTTGAAAAAATAAATACATAATCGACAATCAAGTTATTCACCGTACCTAAAAAAAGAAGTGAGTTCAACTAGAAGAGATAGATAACTAAACTACCCATGTAAATTCTTTTGCCCGCCATACATCCAGCATAGATATGAAATGCCAAGTCGGAGGGTGGAGTGTTGCAAATAAAATTTCAAACAAGAAAGTCACAAATGTTAGACAGAATACAAAGTTCTAAATAGCATTTTATACAAAGTTTGAAGGCGCTCCGTACACCAATCCAATCAAGGTTGCAGGGATGCGTAAGGTTGCCTCTACAATTCTCCAACTTTGGAAGCTATTATATTAAAAACCCGAGAGAATTGAAAAACGAATACAAAAACCAAAAATAAAGTATTTTCTAAAAATATACTATAAAGATAGTACATCTTGAAAAAGTTGGAGGAGGAAGAGGAAAAGACGGGAACGAGGATGAGAAGAGGAAGATGAAGTGTGGAATATAGAGGAGTAGGACGAAAAGGACGATGAGAGCAGGAAAAGAGGAGTAGGACAAGGAGTACACGAAGAGGAAGAAAGGAGGGAGGAGAGGAATATAGGAGGAAAAAAGGAGAGGAGTAGGATGACGAAAGGAAGAGAGGACGTAGAAGGAGAAGAGCAGAAATTAATAATAACAAGAATATAAAAACTACTATAGGAATAACAAAAAAGAGACAACTAAATTAAAAACTAAATGTGTAATCGGCAGCCAAGTTTCACCTTACCTGAAGAAAGAAGTGAGTTCAACAAGAAGAGAGAGATAACTAACTACACATGATAATTTTTTTGCCCTTCATACTTCCACCATAGATATGAAACGGAGGGTGAAGTGCTGCAAATAAAATTTCATACAAAAAAGTTTCAAATGGTAGAGAGCATAGAAAGTTTTAAATAGCATTTTATAAAAAAAGAAATGTGAGTACAAAAATTTCTCCCACATACAGAGAGCGTTCGTCGCATAAGGATCAAGGCCGAAGGCCGGCCAACACACCAATCCAATCAAGGTTGAAGGATGTGTAAGGCCTCCTCTGCAAATCTCAAGTTTTGATAGCTATTATATTAAAAATTTGAGAGAATTGAAAATAGAATAGCAAAATTCTAATCACATATGACCAAAAATAAAGTGTTTTCTAAAAAATATACTATAAATCTAGTACATCTTGAAAGCGTTGGAGGAAGAGAAAAGGACGTCAATGAGGACGAGAAGAGGAAGACGATGATGGTGAGGAAGAGAGGAGTAGGACAAAGATGATGGTGAAAGCAGGAAGAGAGGAGTAGGATGACGAGTACGAGCAGAGGAATATAGGAGGAAAAGAGTAGTAGGACAAGGAGAGGAAGATATGAGGGAGGAGGAGAGGAGTATGAGAAATTAACAATATAACAAGAATATAAAAAATGTTATTGGAATAGCCATAAAATAGACAACAAAATTAAAAAAAATAAATACGTAATCGACAATCAAGTTATTCACCTTACCTAAAAAAGGAGTTAGTTCAAGTAGAAGAGAAAAGTAGGACGAAGAGGACGATTAGAGCAAGAAGAGAGGAGGAATAGGACGACGAGTACGAGCAGAGGAATATAGGAGGAAAAGAGTAAGAGTAGGACAAGGAGAGGAAGAGATGAGGGAGGAGGAAAGGAGTATTAGAAATTAACAATATAACAAGAATATAAAAAATGTTATTGGAATAGCCATAAACTAGACAACTAAATTAAAAAATAAATACGTAATTGGCAATCAAGTTCTTCACCTTACTTGAAAAAAGAAGTGAGTTCAAGAAGAATAGATGGATAACTAACTACCCAGGTTAATTCTTTTGCCCGTCATACATCCAGCATAGATATGAAACGTCACATAGGAGGGTGTGCTGTTGCAAATAAAATTTCATACAAGAAAGCCTCAAATGTTAGATAGCATACAAAGTTCTAAATAAATGTGAGTATAAAAATATCACCTATATCCAAGGAACATTCGTCGCATAAGGATCAAGTTCGAAGGCTAGCCAGTACACCAATCATTGAGGTTGCTGGGATGCGTAAGGCCACCTCTACAAATCTCAAGCTTTGGTAGCTATTATATTAAAAATTCAAGAGAATTGAAAATAGAATACCAAAATTCTAATCACATATGACCAAAAATTAATTGATCTCTAAAATTATACTATAAAGATAGTACATCTTGAAAAAGATGGAGGAGGAAGAGAAGAGGACGTGAACGGGGATGAGAAGACGAAGACGAAAAAGGTGAAGAAGAGAGGAGTAGGACGAAGAGGAAGGTGAGAGCAGAAAGGAAGAGAGGAGGAGTAGGACGAGGAGTATGAGGAGAGTGAGATAGGAGGGAGAGGAGAGGAATATATGAGGAAAAGAGTAGGAGTAAGACAAGGAGAGGAAGAGATGAGGGAGGAGGACAAGAGTAGGAGAAATTAACAATATAACAAGAATATAAAAAATGTTATAGGAATAGCCATAAACTAGACAACTAAATTAAAAAATAAATACGTAATTGGCAATCAAGTTCTTCACCTTACTTGAAAAAAGAAGTGAGTTCAAGTAGAATAGATGCCCAGGTTAATTCTTTTGCCCGTAATACATCCAGCATAGATATGGAACGCCACGAAGGAGGTTGAAGTGCTGTAAATAAAATTTCATACAAGAAAGTTTCAAATTTTAGAGAGCATACAAAGTTCTAAATAACATTTTATATAAAAACAAATGTGAGTATAAAAATATCACCATATACATAGAGCATTTGTCACATAAAGATAAAGTTCAAAGGTGCTCCGTACACCAATCCAATCGAGGTTGCAAGGATGCGTTAGGTCGCCTCTACAATTCTCCAGCTTTGGCAGCTAATATATTAAAAACTCGAGGGAATTGAAAAACGAATACAAAAAATCTAATCACATATGACCAAAAATAAAGTGTTTTCTAAAAATATATTATAAAGATAGTACATATTGAAAAAGTTGGAGGAGGAAGAGGAAAAGACGAGAACGAGGACGAGAAGAGGAAGACGAAGTGTGGAAGAGAGGAGTAGGACGAAGAGGACGGTGAGAGCAGGAAGAGAGGAGTAGGACAAGAAGTACATCAAGAGGAAGAAAGGAGGGAGGAGAGGAATATAGCAGGAAAAAAGGAGAGGAGTAGGATGACGAAAGGAAGAGAGAATGGAGAAGGAGAAGAGCAGAAATTAATAATAACAAGAATATAAAAAATACTATAGGGATAACAAAAAACGAGACAACTAAATTAAAAACTAAATGTGTAATTGGCAACCAAGTTTCACCTTACCTGAAGAAAGAAGTGAGTTCAACAAGAAGAGAGAGATAACTAACTACACATGATAATTTTTTTGCCCTTATTACTTCCACCATAGATATGAGATGGAGGGTGAAATGCTGCAAATAAAATTTCATGCAAAAAAGTTTCAAATGTTAGAGACCATAGAAAGTTTTAAATAGCATTTTATAAAAAAAGAAATGTGAGTACAAAAATTTCTCCCACATACAGAGAGCGATCGTCGCATAAGGATCAAGGCCGAAGGCCAGCCAACACACCAATCCAATCAAGGTTGAAGGATGTCTAAGGCCTCCTCTACAAATCTCAAGTTTTGATCGCTATTATAATAAAAATTCGAGAGAATTGAACATAGAATACCAAAATTCTAATCACATATGACCAAAAATAAAGTGTTTTCTAAAAAATATTCTATAAAGCTCATCTTGAAAGCGTTGGAAGAAGAGAAGAGGACGTCAATGAGGACGAGAAGAGGAAGACGATGATGGTGAGGAAAAGAGGAGTAGGATGAAGATGATGGTGAGAGCAAGAAGAGAGGAGTAGGATGATGAGTATGAGCAGAGGAATATAGGAGGAAAAGAGTAATAGGACAAGGAGAGGAAGATATGAGGGAGGAGGAGAGGAGTACGAGAAATTAACAATATAACAAGAATATAAAAAATGTCATTGGAATAGCCATAAAATAGACAACTAAATTAAAATAAATAAATACATAATCGACAATCAAGTTATTCACCTTACCTGAAAAAGGAGTTAGTTCAAGTAGAAGAGAAAAGTAGGACGAAGAGAGCAAGAAGAGAGGAGGAATAGGACGACGTGTACGAGCAGAGGAATATAGGAGGAAAAGAGTAAGAGTAGGACAAAGAGAGGAAGAGATGAGGGAGGACGAAAGGAGTATGAGAAATTAACAATATAACAAGAATATAAAAAATGTTATTGGAATAGCCATAAACTAGACAACTAAATTAAAAAATAAATACGTAATTGGCAATCAAGTTCTTCACCTTACTTGAAAAAAGAAGTGAGTTCAAGAAGAATAGATGGATAACTAACTACCCAGGTTAATTCTTTTGCCCGTCATACATCCAGCATAGATATGAAACGTCACATAGGAGGGTGTGCTGCTGCAAATAAAATTTCATACAAGAAAGCCTCAAATGTTAGATAGCATACAAAGTTCTAAATAAATGTCAGTATAAAAATATCACCTATATACAAGGAACATTAGTCGCATAAGGATCATGTTCGAAGGCTAGCCAGTACACCAATCATTGAGGTTGCTGGGATGTGTAAGGCCACCTCTACAAATCTCAAACTTTGGTAGCTATTATATTAAAAATTCGAGAGAATTGAAAATAGAATACCAAAATTCTAATCACATATGACCAAAAATTAATTGATCTCTAAAATTATACTATAAAGATAGTACATCTTGAAAAAGATAGAGGAGGAAGAGAAGAGGACGTGAACGGGGATGAGAAGACGAAGATGAAAAAGGTGAAGAATAGAGGAGTAGGACGAAGAGGAAGGTGAGAGGGGAAAGGAAGAGAGGAGGAGTATGAGGAGAGTGAGATAGGAGGGAGAGGAGAGGAATATATGAGGAAAAGAGTAGGAGTAAGACAACAAGAGGAAGAGATGAGGGAGGAGGACAAGAGTAGGAGAAATTAACAATAACACAAGAATATAAAAAATGTTATTGGAATAGCCATAAACTAGACAACTAAATTAAAAAATAAATACGTAATTGGCAATCAAGTTCTTCACCTTACTTGAAAAAAGAAGTGAGTTCAAGTAGAATAGATGGATAACTAACTACCCAGGTTAATTCTTTTGCCCGTCATACATCCAGCATAGATATGGAACGCCACGAAGGAGGGTGAAGTTCTGCAAATAAAATTTCATACAAGAAAGTCTCAAATGTTAGAGAGCATACAAAGTTCTAAATAGCATTTTATAAAAAACAAATGAGTATAAAAAAATCACCTATATATAGAGAGCATTCGTTGCATAAGGATCAAGTTCGAAGGCTAGCCAGAACACCAATCCAATCGAGGCTGAAGGGATTCGTAAGGCCGCCTCTACAAATCTCAAGCTTTGGTAGCTATTATATTATAAATTCGAGAGAGTTGAAAATATAATACTGAAATTCAAATCACGTATGACCAAAAATAAAGAGTTTAAAAAAAAAACTATCGAGTTAGTACATCTTGAAAAAGTTGGAGGAAGAGAAGAGGACGTCAACGCGGACGAGAAGAGGAAGACGAAGACGGTGAGGAAGAGAAAAGTAGGACGAAGAGGACGATTAGAGCAAGCAGAGAGGAGGAATAGGACGACGAGTACGAGCAGAGGAATATAGGAGGAAAAGAGTAAGAGTAGGACAAGGAGAGGATGAGATGAGGGAGGAGGAAAGGAGTATGAGATATTAGCAATATAACAAGGATATAAAAAATGTTATTGGAATAGCCATAAACTAGACAACAAAATTAAAAAAATAAATACGTAATCGGTGATCAATTTATTCCTGAAAAAGGAGCGAGTTCAAGTAAAAGAGATGGATAACTAACTACCCAGGTTAATTCTTTTGCCCGTCATACATCCAGCATAGATATGGAACGCCACGAAGGAGGGTGAAGTTCTGCAAATAAAATTTCATACAAGAAAGTCTCAAATGTTAGAGAGCATACAAAGTTCTAAATAGCATTTTATACAAAAACAAATGAGTATAAAAAAATCACCTATATATAGAGAGCATTCGTCGCATAAGGATCAAGTTCGAAGGCTAGCCAGAACACCAATCCAATTGAGGCTGCAGGGATTCGTAAGGCCTCCTCTACAAATCTCATGCTTTGGTAGCTATTATATTATAAATTCGAGAGAATTGAAAATAGAATACCAAAATTCTAATCACATATGACCAAAAATTAATTGATCTCTAAAATTATACTATAAAGATAGTACATCTTGAAAAAGATGGAGGAGGAAGAGAAGAGGACGTGAACGGGGATGAGAAGACGAAGACGAAAAAGGTGAAGAGGAGAGGAGTAGGACGAAGAGGAAGGTGAGAGCAGAAAGGAAGAGAGGAGGAGTAGGACGAGGAGTATGAGGAGAGTGAGATAGGAGGGAGAGGAGAGGAATATATGAGGAAAAGAGTAGAAGTAAGACAAGGAGAGGAAGAGATGAGGGAGGAGGACAAGAGTAGGTGAAATTAACAATACAACAAGAATATAAAAAATGTTATAGGAATAGTCATAAACTAGACAACTAAATTAAAAAATAAATACGCAATTGGCAATCAAGTTCTTCACCTTACTTGAAAAAAGAAGTGAGTTCAAGTAGAATAGATGGATAACTAACTACCCAGGTTAATTCTTTTGCCTGTCATACACCCAGCATAGATATGGAATGCCACGAAGGAGGGTGAAGTTCTGCAAATAAAATTTCATACAAGAAAGTCTCAAATGTTAGAGAGCATACAAAGTACTAAACAACATTTTATACAAAAACAAATGAGTATAAAAAAATCACCTATATATAGAGAGCATTCGTCACATAAGGTTCAAGTTCGAAGGCTAGCCAGAACACCAATCCAATCGAGGTTGCAGGGATTCGTAAGGCCGCCTCTACAAATCTCAAGCTTTGGTAGCTTTTATATTATAAATTCGAGAGAGTTGAAAATATAATACTGAAATTCTAATCACGTATGACCAAAAATAAAGAATTTAAAAATAAAATACTATAGAGTTAGTACATCTTGAAAAAGTTGGAGGAAGAAAAGAGGACGACAACGAGGACGAGAAGAGGAAGACGAAGAAGGTGAAGAAGAGAAAAGTAGGACGAAGAGGACGATTAGAGCAAGAAGAGAGGAGGAATAGGACGATAGGTACGAGCGGAGGAATATAGGAGGAAAAGAGTAGGAGTAGGACAATGAGAGGAAGAGATGAGGGAAGAGGAAAGGAGTATGAGATATTAACAATATAACAAGAATATAAAAAATGTTATTGGAATAGCCATAAACTAGACAACAAAATTAAAAAAATAAATACGTAATCGGCAATCAAGTTATTCCTGAAAAAGGAGCGAGTTCGAGTAAAAGAGATGGATAACTAACTACCCAGGTTAATTCTTTTGCCCGTCATACATCCAGGATAGATATGAAACGTCACATAGGAGGGTGTGCTGCTGCAAATAAAATTTCATACAAGAAAGCCTCAAATGTTAGATAGCATACAAAGTTCTAAATAAATGTGAGTATAAAAATATCACCTATATACAAGGAACATTCGTCGCATAAGGATCAAGTTCGAAGGCTAGCCAGTACACCAATCATTGAGGTTGCTGGGATGCGTAAGGCCACCTCTACAAATCTCAAGCTTTGGTAGCTATTATATTAAAAATTCAAGAGAATTGAAAATAGAATACCAAAATTCTAATCACATATGACCAAAAATTAATTGATCTCTAAAATTATACTATAAAGATAGTACATCTTGAAAAAGATGGAGGAGGAAGGGAAGAGGACGTGAATGCGGATGAGAAGACGAAGACGAAAAAGGTGAAGAAGAGAGGAGTAGGACGAAGAGGAAGGTGAGAGCAGAAAGGAAGAGAGGAGGAGTAGGACGAGGAGTATGAGGAAAGTGAGATAGGAGGGAGAGGAGAGGAATATATGAGGAAAAGAGTAGGAGTAAGACAAGGAGAGGAAGAGATGAGGGAGGAGGACAAGAGTAGGAGAAATTAACAATATAACAAGAATATAAAAAATGTTATAGGAATAGCCATAAACTAGACAACTAAATTAAAAAATAAATACGTAATTGGCAATCAAGTTCTTCACCTTACTTGAAAAAAGAAGTGAGTTCAAGTAGAATAGATGGATAACTAACTACCCAGGTTAATTCTTTTGCCCATCATACATCCAGCATAGATATGGAACGCCACGAAGGAGGGTGAAGTTCTGCAAATAAAATTTCATACAAGAAAGTCTCAAATGTTAGAGAGCAAACAAAGTTCTAAATAGCATTTTATACAAAAAAAAAAAAAAAATGAGTAGAAAAATATCACCTATATACAAAGAACATTCTTCGCATAAAGATCAAGTTCGAAGGCTAGCCAGTACACCAATCCAATTGAGAT
This sequence comes from Pterocarya stenoptera, assembly GCA_003123785.1. Lineage (NCBI taxonomy): Eukaryota > Viridiplantae > Streptophyta > Magnoliopsida > Fagales > Juglandaceae > Pterocarya > Pterocarya stenoptera. Next base: position 8,591 of record QEOT01000095.1, on the reverse strand, counting down.
TGCAGGGATTCGTAAGGCCGCCTCTACAAATCTCAAGCTTTAGTAGCTATTATATTATAAATTCGAGAGAGTTGAAAATATAATACCGAAATTCTAATCACGTATGACCAAAAATAAAGAGTTTAAAAAAAAAAAACTATAGAGTTAGTACATCTTGAAAAAGTTGGAGGAAGAGAAGAGGACGTCAACGAGGACGAGAAGAGGAAGACGAAGACGGCGAGGAAGAGAAAAGTAGGACGAAGAGGACGATTAGAGCAAGAAGATAGGAGGAATAAGACGACGAGTACGAGCGGAGGAATATAGGAGGAAAAGAGTAAGAGTAGGACAAGGAGAGGAAGAGATGAGGGAGGAGGAAAGGAGTATGAGACATTAACAATATAACAAGAATATAAAAAATGTTATTGGAATAGCCGTAAACTAGACAACTAAATTAAAAAAATAAATACGTAATCGGCAATCAAGTTATTCCTGAAAAAAGAGCGAGTTCAAGTAAAAGAGATGGATAACTAACTACCCAGGTTAATTCTTTTGCCCGTCATACATCCAGCATAGATATGAAACGTCACATAGGAGGGTGTGCTGCTGCAAATAAAATTTCATGCAAGAAAGCCTCAAATGTTAGATAGCATACAAAGTTCTAAATAAATGTGAGTGTAAAAATATCACCTATATACAAGGAACATTCGTCGCATAAGGATCAAGTTCGAAGGCTAGCCAGTACACCAATCATTGAGGTTGCTGGGATGCGTAAGGCCACCTCTACAAATCTCAAGCTTTGGTAGCTATTATATTAAAAATTCGAGAGAATTGAAAATAGAATACCAAAATTCTAATCACATATGACCAAAAATTAATTGATCTCCAAAATTATACTATAAAGATAGTACATCTTGAAAAAGATAGAGGAGGAAGAGAAGAGGACGTGAACGGGGATGAGAAGACGAAGACGAAAAAGGTGAAGAAGGGAGGAGTAGGACGAAGAGGACGGTGAGAGCGGAAAGGAAGAGAGGAGGAGTATGAGGAGAGTGAGATAGGAGGGAGAGGAGAGGAATATATTAGGAAAAGAGTAGGAGTAAGACAAGGAGAGGAAGAGATGAGGGAGGAGGACAAGAGTAGGAGAAATTAACAATAACACAAGAATATAAAAAATGTTATTGGAATAGCCATAAACTAGACAACTAAATTAAAAAATAAATACGTAATTGGCAAACAAGTTCTTCACCTTACTTGAAAAAAGAAGTGAGTTCAAGTAGAATAGATGGATAACTAACTACCCAGGTTAATTCTTTTGCCCGTCATACATCCAGCATAGATATGGAACGCCACGAAGGAGGGTGAAGTTCTGCAAATAAAATTTCATACAAGAAAGTCTCAAATGTTAGAGAGCATACAGAGTTCCAAATAGCATTTTATACAAAAACAAATGAGTATAAAAAAATCACCTATATATAGAGAGCATTCGTTGCATAAGGATCAAGTTCGAAGGCTAGCCAGAACACCAATCCAATCGAGGCTGCAGGGATTCGTAAGGCCGCCTCTACAAATCTCAAGCTTTGGTAGCTATTATATTATAAATTCGAGAGAGTTGAAAATATAATACCGAAATTCAAATCACGTATGACCAAAAATAAAGAGTTTAAAAAAAAAAATATAGAGTTAGTACATCTTAAAAAAGTTGGAGGAAGAGAAGAGGACGTCAACGCGGACGAGAAGAGGAAGACGAAGACGGTGAGGAAGAGAAAAGTAGGACGAAGAGGACGATTAGAGCAAGAAGAGAGGAGGAATAGGACGACGAGTACGAGCAGAGGAATATAGGAGGAAAAGAGTAAGAGTAGGACAAGGAGAGGAAGAGATGAGGGAGGAGGAAAGGAGTATGAGATATTAGCAATATAACAAGAATATAAAAAATGTTATTGGAATAGCCATAAACTAGACAACAAAATTAAAAAAATAAATACGTAATCGGTGATCAAGTTATTCCTGAAAAAGGAGCGAGTTCAAGTAAAAGAGATGGATAACTAACTACCCAGGTTAATTCTTTTGCCCGTCATACATCCAGCATAGATATGGAACGCCACGAAGGAGGGTGAAGTTCTGCAAATAAAATTTCATACAAGAAAGTCTCAAATGTTAGAGAGCATACAAAGTTCTAAATAGCATTTTATACAAAAACAAATGAGTATAAAAAAATCACCTATATATAGAGAGCATTCGTTGCATAAGGATCAAGTTCGAAGGCTAGCCAGAACACCAATCCAATCGAGGCTGCAGGGATTCGTAAGGCCGCCTCTACAAATCTCAAGCTTTGGTAGCTATTATATTATAAATTCGAGAGAGTTGAAAATATAATACCGAAATTCAAATCACGTATGACCAAAAATAAAGAGTTTAAAAAAAAAACTATAGAGTTAGTACATCTTAAAAAAGTTGGAGGAAGAGAAGAGGACGTCAACGCGGACGAGAAGAGGAAGACGAAGACGGTGAGGAAGAGAAAAGTAGGACGAAGAGGACGATTAGAGCAAGAAGAGAGGAGGAATAGGACGACGAGTACGAGCAGAGGAATATAGGAGGAAAAGAGTAAGAGTAGGACAAGGAGAGGAAGAGATGAGGGAGGAGGAAAGGAGTATGAGATATTAGCAATATAACAAGAATATAAAAAATGTTATTGGAATAGCCATAAACTAGACAACAAAATTAAAAAAATAAATACGTAATCGGTGATCAAGTTATTCCTGAAAAAGGAGCGAGTTCAAGTAAAAGAGATGGATAACTAACTACCCAGGTTAATTCTTTTGCCCGTCATACATCCAGCATAGATATGGAACGCCACGAAGGAGGGTGAAGTTCTGCAAATAAAATTTCATACAAGAAAGTCTCAAATGTTAGAGAGCATACAAAGTTCTAAATAGCATTTTATACAAAAACAAATGAGTATAAAAAAATCACCTATATATAGAGAGCATTCGTTGCATAAGGATCAAGTTCGAAGGCTAGCCAGAACACCAATCCAATCGAGGCTGCAGGGATTCGTAAGGCCGCCTCTACAAATCTCAAGCTTTGGTAGCTATTATATTATAAATTCGAGAGAGTTGAAAATATAATACCGAAATTCAAATCACGTATGACCAAAAATAAAGAGTTTAAAAAAAAAACTATAGAGTTAGTACATCTTAAAAAAGTTGGAGGAAGAGAAGAGGACGTCAACGCGGACGAGAAGAGGAAGACGAAGACGGTGAGGAAGAGAAAAGTAGGACGAAGAGGACGATTAGAGCAAGAAGAGAGGAGGAATAGGACGACGAGTACGAGCAGAGGAATATAGGAGGAAAAGAGTAAGAGTAGGACAAGGAGAGGAAGAGATGAGGGAGGAGGAAAGGAGTATGAGATATTAGCAATATAACAAGAATATAAAAAATGTTATTGGAATAGCCACAAACTAGACAACTAAATTAAAAAATAAAAACGTAATTGGCAATCAAGTTCTTCACCTTACTTGAAAAAAGAAGTGAGTTCAAGTAGAATAGATGGATAACTAACTACCCAGGTTAATTCTTTTGCCCGTCATACATCCAGCATAGATATGGAACGCCACGAAGGAGGGTGAAGTTCAGCAAATAAAATTCCATACAAGAAAGTCTCAAATGTTAGAGAGCATACAAAGTTCTAAATAGCATTTTATACAAAAACAAATGAGTGTAAAAAAATCACCTATATATAGAGAGTATTCGTCGCATAAGGATCAAGTTCGAAGGCTAGCCAGAACACCAATCCAATCGCGGCTGCAGGGATTCGTAAGGCCGCCTCTACAAATCTCAAGCTTTGGTAGCTATTATATTATAAATTCGAGAGAGTTGAAAATATACTACCGAAATTCTAATCACGTATGACTAAAAATAAAGAGTTAAAAAAAAAATACTATAGAGTTAGTACATCTTGAAAAAGTTGGAGGAAGAGAAGAGGACGTCAACGAGGACGAGAAGAGGAAGACGAAGACGGTGAGGAAGAGAAAAGTAGGATGAAGAGGACGATTAGAGCAAGAAGAGAGGAGGAATAGGACGACGAGTACGAGTGGAGGAATATAGGAGGAAAAGAGTAAGAGTAGGACAAGGAGAGGAAGAGATGAGGGAAGAGGAAATGAGTATGAGATATTAACAATATAACAAGAATATAAAAAATGTTATTAGAATAGCCATAAACTAGACAACAAAATTAAAAAAATAAATACGTAATCAGCAATCAAGTTATTCCTGAAAAAGGAGCGAGTTCAAGTAAAAGAGATGGATAACTAACTACCCAGGTTAATTCTTTTGCCCGTCATACATCCAGCATAGATATGAAACGTCACATAGGAGGCTGTGCTGCTGCAAATAAAATTTCATACAAGAAATCCTCAAATGTTAGATAGCATACAAAGTTCCAAATAAATGTGAGTATAAAAATATCACCTATATACAAGGAACATCCGTCGCATAAGGATCACGCTCGAAGGCTAGCCAGTACACCAATCATTGAGATTGCTGGGATGCGTAAGGCCACCTCTACAAGTCTCAAGCTTTGGTAGCTATTATATTAAAAATTCGAGAAAATTGAAAATGGAATACCAAAATTCTAATGACATATGACCAAAAATTAATTGATCTCTAAAATTATACTATAAAGATAGTACATCTTGAAAAATATGGAGGAGGAAGAGAAGAGGACGTGAAGGGGGATGAGAAGACGAAGACGAAAAAGGTGAAGAAGAGAGGAGTAGGATGAGGAGTATGAGGAGAGTGAGATAGGAGAGAGAAGGGAGGAATATATGAGGAAAAGAGTAGAAGTAAGACAAGGAGAGGAAGAGATGAGCGAGGAGGACAAGAGTTGGAGAAATTAGCAATATAACACAATATAAAAAATGTTATTGGAATAGCCATAAACTAGACAACTAAATTAAAAAATAAATACGTAATTGGCAATCAAGTTCTTCACCTTACTTGAAAAAAGAAGTGAGTTCAAGTAGAATAGATGGATAACTAACTACCCAGGTTAATTCTTTTGCCCGTCATACATCCAGCATAGATATGGAACGCCACGAAGGAGGGTGAAGTTCTGCAAATAAAATTTCATACAAGAAAGTCTCAAATGTTAGAGAGCATACAAAGTTCTAAATAGCATTTTATACAAAAACAAATGAGTATAAAAAAATCACCTATATATAGAGAGCATTCGTCGCTTAAGGATCAAGTTCGAAGGCTAGCCAGAACACTAATCCAATCGAGGCTGCAGGGATTCCTAAGGCCGCCTCTAGAAATCTCAAGCTTTGGTAGCTATTATATTATAAATTCGAGAGAGTTGAAAATATAATACCAAAATTCTAATCACGTATGACCAAAAATAAATAATTTTAAAAAAA
>QEOT01000093.1:255869-273362 GCA_003123785.1 Pterocarya stenoptera | reverse complement strand
TTTTGGCCAGAGCAGAAATTAGATTTTCTATAGTAGTAGGTATGGAAGAAGTAATGAGCAAATCATCAACATAAATCAATAGAAACATATGCAAGTCACTAGAGTGCAAGATGAACAGAGATGGATCAGCTCGTGAAGCAGAAAAACTATAATCAGTAAGCCAGGTACTTAGTTGAGCAAACCAGGCCCTAGGTGCCTGTTTAAGGTCATAGATGGCCTTGTTAAGTTTGCACACATAATTGAAAAATTGTTTACCAATGAAACCTTGAGGCTGCTGCATAAAAACAGTATCAGTAAGTTCTCCATGCAAAAATGCATTCTGGATATCTAATTGGCGCAGAGGCCAGCCATGGCTCACAGCAACTGATAAGACTAGCCGAATGGTAGTAGCCTTGACCACTGGGCTAAAAGTCTCACTATTGTCTAAACCGAACTGTTGATGGTATCCTTTTGCTATAAGACGGGCTTTCTGTTGAGCAAAGGAACCATCGGAGTTCAATTTGGTCTTATAGACCCATCGACAACCAACAACATTAAAGCTAGAGTTCGGAGGTACCAAGGTCCAGATATTTGTCTGACTTAAAGCAGTAAATTCAGAGGACATAGCATCATACCATTAAGAGAATTTGGAGGCAAAGGCAAAGCTGGTAGGTTCATTCGAACCGCCATGGTGGTGCTGAGACAGTGACGCTGTGGGTACAAGACAGTGCCATCGGTAAGTTGCCAAGGTCGAAGTGAGTTTGTGAGGCTCCGAGTGATGATCGGAGACCGAGGAGGAACAAGATTTGAAGATGAAGAGTGACGAGTGGCAGATGAAGAAAGGTTAGGAATTTCGGAAGGATTGTTAGGGGAAGGCATAGCCGCAGGGGATGAAGCAGCAGAGAGAGATGGTATTACAAACTGAGGTGAGCGTGAAGGATTCGAAGTGATGGAGGATGAGTTAGGGTTAGGGTTGGCATCTGTGTTTTGGGTAGATGGGGTACTCGGGAGAGACGCGGCACTCGAAGATGAGATATGAGAGGGATTATGGTTCGAGGAGTGAGTAGTAGGTGAAATGGGCCATGGGCCTGGACCGAGGATGGAAGAGGGTGATAATAAGGGCAAATAGTTAGAGTGGGTAAATGGGCTGGTCGGTTTGGATTGGGCTGTTTGGTTGAAGATGGGAAAGAATTTTTAGAAAAAAGAACATCTCTTAAGATGTAGAGTTTTTTTTAGATGGGCTCAAAACATTTATAGCCTTTGTAAGACATGTTGTAACCCAGAAAAATGCAAGGGATGTACCGAAAATCTAATTTGTGTTTATTGTATGGTCTGAGATTGGGCTAGCATTAGCAACCAAAGGTTCTAAAAAAATTATAATCAGGATGCCTATTGTAGACCATGAAATGAGGTGATTTATTATGAAAAACTTTTAAGAGAAGTAAGTTAATGAGATACACAAAAGTTTCAAAAGTTTCGGCCTAAAAGGATAGAGAGAGAGATGAATGGGCTAGTAGAGCAAGCCCAGTTTCGACAATGTGTCGATGTTTGCATTCTACTAGCTCATTTTGCTGATGAGCGTAGGGACATGAGAAGCGATGATTAATGCCAAGTTTAATACATTGAGTGGTGATGGGTTTGAATTCAGTTCCACCGTTGGTTTGGAGATTAATTAATTTAGTGTTAAAGAGATGTTCTATGCAAGGAAGAAAATTTTAAAAAATATTGTGTTGAACATCCGATTTTAATTTTAAAGAAAAAAGCCATGTATAACGTGTATAGTGATCAAGAAATGAAACATAATATCTATATCCATTATGTGAAACAACTGGTGCTGGGCCCCATAAGTTAGCAATGACAAATTCTAAGGGCCTGGAGGACTGAATGCCATCAGTTACATATGGAAGTCGGTGACATTTAGCAAAAGGACAGGGCACACATTTTGACATAGAGCCACTGGGAACAATAGGCAAAAGGTTACTGTGCACAACAGAGGAGACAAATTCAGGAGTTGGGTGGCCCAAACGATGATGCCACTGTGAGAGAGAGGTTTCGTTTGCCAAGACAGGTAGAGGCTGAAGCAGGAACACACGAGTTTATGGCTGGTGGAAAGGCGTAAAGACCATTTTTAGTTGGACCGGTGAGCAAACATTTCTTGGTCCGAAAATCCTTTACACAAAAATGGGAAGAATGAAATTCAAAAAAGTAGTTGTTATGAAGACAGAATTGAAGAACTGAAATGAGATTTTTTGAAATATCAGGTACATGAAGAAGATTTCAGAGATGAAAGGAAGAAGAGTTAGAGATGAGAGAAGCATTACCAGAGTTCTGTATAGGGAGACCCGTACCGCCACCGATGAGTATTGTCTCAGAACCACCATATGGTTCACTAGAAAGGTTGAGGTTGCCAAGATCATGAGTTAGATGGTGAGTAGCTCCAGAGTCTAGGTACCAGGTAGGATCAGTGTATGATGGTGAATACATGTTGGTGTTTGGGGATGGGTTTTGATGAGGAGAGGCATAGTTTGCAGAGAAGGAGGGTGGGGCTTCATACTGATAGGATTGGTTAAAGCGATTCCTACATTGGAGGGCAACGTGGCCCTGTTTGTTGCAAACTTGGCACGTTGGGCGTTGTTGGGTGCCAGGTGTTTGATAAAAGTTTCCTGAGGGTCCACGGCCATTTCTACCAGATGAGCGGCCTCTGCCTCTTCCCTGTCTTCCACCACGAGTATTACCACGGCCACTTCGGTGATCTCTACTATATGAGCTAAGGTTAGCTGAGAAATCAGTAGCATGCCGAGTTGAATGAGTGAGCCTACTCTCATGTACCAACAGAAGCTGATAGAGCTCGGTGGAGGTAACGGGATCGGACCGAGTTGTAATTGAAGTCACAAAGGACTCATAGGCAGGTCCAAGACCATTAAGTAAGTAAGTTACAATTTCCTTGTCTGGCAAGGGATTTCCATTAGAGGAGAGTGTATCGGTAAGAAGGCAAGCTTTACCCAGGTAGTCTGTAATGGACAGATCTCCTTTGGTTAGATTGGTAAGCTGAAAACATACTTGGTACTCCTTTGCTTGGGACTGAGAAGAGAGAAGAGTAAGGAGAGAGTCCCATAGACCACGAGCAGTTGTGGCTCGGAATACATGACCGAATCGAGTCTGATAAGGAAGAGAAAAGGATGCTAAGGACTAGCTGATCATTTCTCTTCCAGGTAAGATATTCGGGATTGTTCTTTGGGATAGATTCAGTGGTAGAAGAGAGAAACTGGGTTGGTGACCTAATAGTTCCATCTAGATATCCATAGAGATCTTACCCTCTAAGGTATGCAGATATCTGAACTTTCCAGATCAAGTAGTTCTCAGTAGTGAGCTTGGTAGTCACTACGTGAGAGAAAGAAGGAAGAGCAGAGGAATGAGGCGTAGCATGGATCAAGAGAGACTGCTAGTCGAGCAGCTCTGATACCATGTTAACAGAGAATATTTCCTGAATGTTTTCCTTACCATTCATTATCAAGTCAGTGTATATTTATACACTGTTTACAGAGAATCAATTATGTTACAAAAGATATTTAAAATACAAAAATAGAAATATAAGAGAATATTCTAGACTCTATTTACAGCAGGGGTATAAAGGGTATATGGTTGATACAAAGTAAGCCCATAAACTGATGTAGTTTCATAGAATCCGTTAGATCTACTTTATGATAAAAGTAACTTTACAATCTGACGTATCACATCAAGTCACATCAGTTTATAGGTTTACCTATGTGTAATAACTTTGTGGTTAAAGTATTTTCCTAATAATTTTCGAGTATGATTGATAGTTGTGGTGTGCAGGGGTCTACCATTTTGGTTGCATGATGTTCCAGGCATTGTGTTCCGAACTGATAATGAACCATTCAAGGTATTTACTTTTATATGATCTCTAAACCGATCCCTCTATATCATAATTTAACCCATATATGACCTGAATGAAACCTTACTAAAAAACTGCTCTCTCTTCCCTATTTTGTCAATGCATGGAAGTTTCAGATGCAAAGGTTTGCAAAGAAGATAGTCGACATGATGAAATCAGAGAGACTGTATGCTTCCCAAGGAGGGCCGATTATACTCTCACAGGTTAATTAAGTTCGTAACTATCATGAGAAAGAAGTAAAGAAAGAGTAAACATCTGAGATTTGTTTAAACAACAGTACCATTTTCGTGATTTATAAAGTGTACGTACGTTTGCATGCATGAATGCAGATAGAGAACGAGTACAAGCTGGTGGAAGCAGCTTTTCGTGAGAGAGGGCCAGCTTACGTTCGTTGGGCTGCAAAAATGGCTGTAGGGCTTGAAACAGGTGTGCCCTGGGTTATGTGTGAGCAAGATGATGCCCCTGATCCAGTGGTTAGTTTGCTTAATTTCCTTTGTAAATTGGTTTCCTGGTTTCATGGAATCAGGAACAAACTTGGAAAATATAAGTTTTTCTCTGATTCTGCAGTCTGCACTGCTTTTTTCAGATCTGGGTTCTTTCTTCTTTAACCATTATGAGCACTGCCTCTGATCTGATTCTGCGTTGCCTCTTTTCTGTTTAAATTTCATATATATGAATCATTGAGACTTTTCTTTCCACAACTTGGTGTTTTTAAATTGTTTTTTCTTTTCTCGATTTTGTTATATCAAATGATCCTTAGCTTTTCATGGTTTTTTTTATGAATTAATGTACAGATAAATACATGCAATGGTATGCGATGTGGAGAAACATTTGCAGGGACCCAACTCACCCAATAAACCAGCATTATGGACCGAGAACTGGACAAGTTTGTATGTTCTCATTACATTGATCTATATCTGCAATCATTTTTTTTAGGCCTCTTTTTAGGCAAAGTTGACACTGAAAACAAATTGGAAAACAGAAATCTAGCTAATACCGAACTAATGCCTTGAGTTTTCTTTGAAGCTTTCTAAGATTTGGTGAAAAACCCTACCTGAGATCTGAGAAAGATATTGCATTCCATGCTGCATTGTTCATTGCAAAGAAAAGAGGAAGCTACATAAACTATTACATGGTGTGATAATCTCTCTCTCTCTCTCAGCTCAACATTTCCCCCCCTAACGACATAGTTTCCTCACAGTATCATGGAGGTACCAATTTTGGAAGAACAGGCTCTGAATATGTAACCACAAGTTATTATGATAATGCTCCTCTGGATGAGTACGGAACGTTTTATTTGCAAGTACTCTTGTTTTACTCATAACTGCATATATATTTGAGTTTATAATTGACTTGTTTACTTAATGAGTTCAGGTCTACTTAATCAACCAAAGTGGGGTCATCTTAAGGAATTACATGCTGCAATAAAATTATGTTCGAAGCCTTTACTTTCAGGAACACAATCTACAGTTCCTTTGGGTCAGCAACAAGAAGTAAGAACATAAAATAGTAACTCCTGTGTATTCTTTCCTAGTATTTCTGTTCCAAAAACCATATATATAGAGAAATATTGTCCGTTTTGATATTTTCCTCCTCTTTTTTTTGGTCTACTTTATCATTCTGTTGGACTGTATATACAGGCTTATGTCTTCAAAATGAACTCTGGAGAATGTGCTGCCTTTCTGGTGAACAATGGCAAGAGTCGTGTCAATGCTCTCTTTAATAATTTTACATATGATTTGCCTCCAAATTCAATCATCATCCTACCAGATTGCAAGACTACAGTCTTCAACACTGCAAAGGTAAGACTCAAATGCACACAATTCGTTTCTTGACAATAAGTGCTTAATCACAATAAACAACAACACATTTTTAACTTGCTCCTACAACAGGTAAGCACACAAGATAATAAAAGATCAGTGATCTCGAGCCAAACTTTCATACAATGGAGCGAGTACAAAGAAGTCATCCCCAAATTCCAGGACACTTCATTAAGAGCAAATACATTGTTAGAGCAAATGAGTACAACAAAAGCTGCGTCTGATTATCTTTGGTACACTTTCAGGTAAAGCTAATTTAAAGTCACTATAGTTGACTTGAAGTGAAAGTTGGCTGAATAAGACTAAGCCTTATCATACTAAAATGAATGTTATCGATGATATATATGCAGGTTTCAGAATGATAACTCAAATGCTCAATCCGTACTGAATGTTGGATCTTGCAGCCACATTCTCCATGCATTTGTAAATGGAGAGTTTGTAGGTAAATGTTATGTTTCCTTGATTTCTTTTCAAGTAATTGGTGGATCACAAATATGAACGTGTGAATTCTACATATGCTAACAAATTCAGTATGCCTCTTCCACATGGAAATGTATGCATTTTGTGAGCTTCTCTTTTCAAGATTTGTGGAAGTGATGACTTGCATTTTCTTACTCATCATATTATCCACACCTTTAAGTGTGCAAGGAAGACTGTTTCATTCATAATTTTTCCTTCTTCCCTTTGAAGCCTTTTCATTCCATACTACAACAAGCCTTTTCTCTGAGCTTTCAACACAGTGCCTGGTTGTTTTGTATTTTTCAATGAAAACAATACGCTTCAACATGTCTATTTTCATCCCGGCTATTGTCTACTAGAACCTGTTAACAAGTACTTTCTTTGATGTATCACAATTTCACAAGCAAATTTAACTTTACTCTGTTATTCTTTGGGATCTGCACATGGTAGTCACAACAGCAAGAGCAGAGCTTTCTCCCTGGAGAATAACATAATGTTAAGAAAGGGGACAAACTACATCTCCTTACTCAGTGTCATGGTTGGCTTGCCGGTAATTTTCGATCTCATTTCCCTCAATCTCCCCACTAGTTTTTACTTTTTACACTTCGTGAATTAATGAAATGAGACCCAAACAATGAACAAATATGGCCTCTCCTAGCAATTCCGTAACATGGGCAAGTAAAATATTTCATTTTGATGAAAAGCAAGATTAGAACATTCAGAAAGAAAATTTAGCTTATTTCAGGAAATTGTCAACAATAGCCAGGGGGAGTGTCAGTGAAACAAGCAAGCAGTACTGATTCTTTTATGTAACAATATAAAACAGACATAATTACACACAAATGTTTTTTTCTTCATGAGTGTCAAAAAATTTATTTCCATATGAAGGATTGGGGAGCAATTCTGGAGCATAGAGTTGCAGGCTTGCGCAGAGTAAGAGTTCAAAGCAGAGACTTCACTAATTCCCCATGGAGATATCAGGTAATTCACTGATAGCTATAAAATGCTGCCTGCTTTCATTACGTAGAACATTCAAAAGTAATATCTTGTAATGTGCTTTCTTATTTATAGTTCCGAGCCTTTTTGTTTCTAAGAAGTCATTTGCAAATACATGAAAAGTTTTCAAGATGTTTTCAACATGTCAATTTGAGATGAATTAAAGAAAATTCAACAATGCCACAATCATTATTTAAGCACATCCTTCTCATTATAAAAAATTTATTTTTTTATTGGCACCNTACGTAGAACATTCAAAAGTAATATCTTGTAATGTGCTTTCTTATTTATAGTTCCGAGCCTTTTTGTTTCTAAGAAGTCATTTGCAAATACATGAAAAGTTTTCAACATGTCAATTTGAGATGAATTAAAGAAAATTCAACAATGCCACAATCATTATTTAAGCACATCCTTCTCATTATAAAAAATTTATTTTTTTATTGGCACGGGGTGTCCGAGAACAAAGTCCCGACTAATCCCATGGGTGCATAGGCTAGAAAATTCAATTTTATTATTTGCAACTTCTCCTTGTTTTTCCATAAATTTCAGTATCATATCATATTAATCTCAAAATTATATTTTAGGTACCATGTGTGATGTAGGATAGAAATGAGAAGTGAGAAGAGAAGTAGAATAAAAGCAAGTAGAGAAGAGAAGTATCCAGAAAAGAAGAGAAGAAGACGAAAGCAAGAGAAATGGGGTTGGAAAGCGGCGGCTGTAGGCACTCAATTATCAATTCTTCCAAAAACTAAACTTTCAGTGTTTTCTTACAAGCACTTAAATAGGAAAATAACAAAGCCCTAGTAACCCTTAAAAGTCTGTGGGCTAAAGCCCAAACCCAAAATAAAGAAATCAAAATAAAATAACCAAAATAAATAACCAAAATAACAATAATAAAAGATGTCCTCATCATCTCTCTCGGGGTGGGAAAAGAACTTGACTCCGTCGAGTGAACAAAACACAATAAGACTACAATCAATCACCCAACCATAAGCTAAGTGATTGAGCAAGCTTCTTCCGACGTCCATAAACATGAGTGAGTGGAGGCCTGAGTCTGGTATCCCTGCCAACTCCCCCAAAACGGATGGATGATGACCCGGGCAAAAGAAGATCTTGCTGACTTAGATAAAACTCCAATAAATCTGGTCCAGCTGCTGAAGTGTCTCTCTGGGAATCCATGTACAGTCGGAATCAGGTCGATCTACCCAACGAACAAGGAAACGCTGAACCTCTCCATCATTGGTCAACACAATTTGTTCGTCTAAAATAGCATCAATTTTATCTTTGTGTGCTGTGACAGATGATATTGGAGTAGGAGTGACAGAAGAATCAGGGTCAAGGTCCACAAATGGAGGGAGAAGAAGGTCATTGGAAGGATTGAAATGGCCTTTGTAAGCAACTAAGTCCTCAACATTAAAAATAGAGTGGTAACCAAAATGTGAGGGAAGATCAATGACATAGGCATTTGGACCAACACGCTTTAAAATTTTAAAAGGACCAGCACTACGTGCCTGCAATTTGGAAACGGATCCAGGTGGACGTCGTTCCGGTCTAATTCGGATCATAACATAATCCCCAACCTTAAATTCAACATGTCGTTTATGCAAATCAGCTCGAAGTTTATATGATGCATTACTAGCCTCAAGTTGTTTATTGATCTCTTTATGCAAATCATGAAGATGTTGAACAAATGCTTCAGCTGACACAGATACACTAGCATGTGGGGACATGGGAATGAGGTCCAAAGGCTTCCTAGGCTTATAACCATGAACAACTTCAAAGGGACTCATACCTATAGACCGATTCACAGAACTGTTATATGCAATCTGAGCTGTAGGGAGGATCAAATCCCAATTCCTAAGATTTTCCTGGACCAGACATCTTAATAAGTTGCCAAGACTGCGGTTGACAACTTCAGTTTGACCATCCGTCTGAGGGTGGTAAGCGGTGGAAAATTTCAGTTTAGTGCCAACCATATGCCATAGAGTCCTCCAAAAATGACTAGTGAAACGAACATCCCTATCTGAAACAATAGTCTTAGGAAGACCATACAACTTGACAATCTCATTAAAGGACAACCTAGCGACCTTAGACGCATCTGAAGTCTTGCTACAAGGGATAAAGTGAGTCATTTTCGAAAAACGGTCCACAACAACAAAAATAGAATCATGTTTCTTTGGAGTGCGTGGAAGTCCCAACACAAAATCCATACTGACGTCTTGCCAAGGACAACTAGGGACAGGGAGGGGTGTGTAGAGACCAGTATTTTGTCGCTTCTGTTTAGCCAACTGACAGGTGTTACAAGTGCCCACTATCTTAGCCACATCTTTTTTTAAACTAGGCCAATAAAATTGACGTTCAATCTCCTCTATGGTCTTATCACGGCCAAAATGTCCGGCCAATCCCCCGGCATGAATTTCCCAAACTATAAAGTCCCGGACTGAAGTCCGAGGGATGCAAAACTTGTTGGCTTTAAAAAGATAACCATCCTCCAGACGAAAACCATCAGTAATATCCGACTGCCCACTTTCCAAAGCGAGAAAAATATCCCCAAAATCAGGACAAGATCCATACTCTTCCTTAAGTCTTTCAAAACCTACGACCTTGACATTCATAATTGACAAGAGGGAGATACGACGGCTCAAAGCGTCAGCGGCTTGGTTCTCAACACCTTTCCTATGTTTCAAAACAAAAGAATAAGCCTGCAAATACTCGACCCAACGACCATGCCTAGAATTCAACCTTTTCTGTGAGTTAAGGTAACGGAGAGCCTCATGGTCCGAATGAAGCACAAACTCTTGGGGCAACAAATAATGACGCCAATAGCGCAAAGCCTGCACAACCGCATACAACTCCTTATCATAAGTAGAATACCGTTGCTTGGCATCATTTAATTTCTCACTGAAATAAGCAACAGGGTGACGTTCCTGGCTAAGGACTCCACCTATTCCTACCCCTGAAGCATCACACTCGACCTCAAAAACTTTGGAAAAGTCGGGAAGTCGCATGACAGGAGCTTCCGTCATTCGCTTCTTGACTAACTTAAAGGCCTTAGTTGCTTCCAATGTCCAACGAAACTCTCCTTTCTTCATGCACTCCGTGATTGGAGCCATAATTGTGCTAAACCCCTTGATGAAGCGACGATAAAAAGTAACTAGACCATGAAAACTCCTAACATCATGTATAGTCTGAGGCTCTGGCCAACCAACAATGGCCTGAATCTTTGTGGGATCAGCAGATACTCCTGTAGAAGATACAATGAATCCTAAGAAGACAACTCGATCGGTAAAGAGAGAACATTTCTTCACATTAGCATACAGACTTGTTTCACGAAGGGTAGAACAAACCTGTGTGAGATGATCTACATGTTGTTCCCTGGTCTTACTGTAAACAAGAATATCATCAAAGTAGACGACGAGAAACTTACCCATGAAAGGTCGAAGAGCTTGTGTCATCACTCTCATAAAAGTACTTGGGGCATTGGTTAGCCCAAATGGCATGACCAACCACTCATAAAGACCATCCTTCGTCTTGAAGGCAGTTTTCCACTCATCACCCGGACGAATCCTAATTTGGTGATACCCACTCTTTAAATCAATCTTGGAAAACATTGTGGCACCAACCATCATATCCAACATATCATCAAGCCTAGGGATGGGAAAACGATACTTCACTGTGATTCTATTAATTGCACGACTATCAATACACATCCTCCAAGAACCATCTTTCTTAGGAGTCAAAAGGGCTGGAACAGCACAAGGACTCAAACTCTCACGGATAAATCCTTTGTGAAGAAGTTCATCCACTTGCCTCTGAAGTTCAGCATGTTCAGTGGGATTCATCCTATAATGAGGCAAATTTGGAAGAGATGCTCCTGGAACAAGATCTATGGCATGTTGAATATCCCGTAAAGGTGGTAAGTGGTCAGGGAGGTCCTCAAGGAAAACATCCTGAAACTTCTTAAGAAATGTCTGGACCTCCACAGGGGCCATTGTTGGAGATTCAGACGGAACCTCCATAACAACCATGGCAAATACAACTGAATCACCCGCAAGTGTACGCTCAAATTCTGTAGGGTTAATGATATTTAACCCTTTTCGTTCCACAATTTTCTTTGCTTGATGTGAGCCAACAGGTTTTGGAGGTAAAGGGTTAAGGTGGATCTTCTTTCCATTAAACACAAAGGAACATGAGTTGGATCGACCATAGATGGTAACATCCAAATCAAACAACCAAGGCCTACCAAGAATGACATGACAACATCCATAGGAATGACGTCACACCATATACGATCCTTATACTCTAAAAACTGGATGGGTACCAAACAACGCTCATTTACAGCTATGGAGGAAGTATCAACCCAAGAGACACTATACGGCTGAGGATGAGGAACTGGCTTCAACCCAAGACGTGACACAGTAACCAAGGCTCTGATACCAAATATGATGTAGGATAGAAATGAGAAGTGAGAAGAGAAGTAGAATAAAAGCAAGTAGAGAAGAGAAGTATCCAGAAAAGAAGAGAAGAAGACGAAAGCAAGAGAAATGGGGTTGGAAAGCGGCGGCTGTAGGCACTCAATTATCAATTCTTCCAAAAACTAAACTTTCAGTGTTTTCTTACAAGCACTTAAATAGGAAAATAACAAAGCCCTAGTAACCCTTAAAAGTCTGTGGGCTAAAGCCCAAACCCAAAATAAAGAAATCAAAATAAAATAACCAAAATAAATAACCAAAATAACAATAATAAAAGATGTCCTCATCAATGTGCCTCAATCTTTTCTCAAGCCCAAAGACAACCTATTAGTTTTACTAGAAGAAGAAAATGGGAACCCCTTTGGGATTTCCCTGGACACAATTTGAGGAAAAAAAGTATGTGGCTTTGTGTCTGATTCCAACTTGCCCCCAGCTAATTCCTGGATGAGAGACAACTCAAGCGGAATAATCTATCAAAAGAAACCTCATAGAAGACCTGCACTTCATCTCCAGTGTCCTCCAAATAGTACCATATCAAAGATCTTATTCGCAAGCTTTGGAACACCTTTAGGGGATTGTGAGAATCATGCTATTGGAAGCTGTCACTCATCTAATTCCAGAACCATTATAGAAAAGGTGAGCTTCTGTAACTTATTTCCAAGTAATATGCTTTTCATTTATGTTGCACTTCATGAAATCAATGTGGAGTAATTTGACTTATAATTATCTTTCTAATTTTAATGTAACTTCTCAGGCTGTCTAAGGAAGAGTAAATGTTCCATCATTGTATCAAATCATACTTTTGGTGGTGATTCATGCCCTGGCAAGCCTAAAGCTCTATTGGTTGATGCACAATGCACGTGACCCTGGATAAGTTTGTACCATTTCCATGGGGGAAGAAAGATTAGTACTATCAACTCCTATTTTTTATCTGTAGATGTGTAAAGAAGGTAATAAATGCATATTATCGTTGAATTATGATTTTTTTATCTATGAATGAAAGGAACAATTTTTAGTTTGGTAAATATATGCTTTTAGAACTTCAAAACGAATGTTCAATACAAGAACACAAGCAGTTCAAGAAATACAGCTCTCCAGGAAAGGAAAAGATAGAAATCTTGAAGATTAGGTACAGATGGATCACTTCCAAAGGTGAAGGGTGTTGAAGAAAAAAGCTCTAAGCTCCAACATTGACTTCCCACAATCCTCAAAACTCCAGTCATTTCTCTCTTCATATACTTCACATTAAGCAAGATGGAACCATCTTCTTGGCCAGTCATTCGGTCAAATTTGTTTGTTAAATAGGGGCTATTACTCCAGTATGAATTACAGAACATCGACATAGACAATCAAATACTGAGAGATTTTTTGGTTTGATAGGGTAATCAAACACTAGCAATTTTGACCAATAGACGTTAAAACTAGAGAGAGTCAACAGACACACAATGTACAATCAATGACAGTACAATTAGCCAGCTTAAGAACCGTTTTTTTTTTTAATCAGTAAAGAAGAGATTTTATCAATGAAAATAGGCAGAACTGATTTACCTGTAATCCTCAGAAACAATTGCCAACCGTTCCCAGTTCAGAAACTGGTGGAACTCAAAGCCTTCCACGGTCCCCATATAACACAGCAGAGACGAAATAAAGTCCACCACTTTGGTAATTCTCATCACCATATTGTTCGAGGAACACAGAAACTGTATCGAACACTCGAGCGGGACCGTCTTGCCTGAGAGCCCGGGCACCGCCCAAATGGCGCGCCAGCTCGGGTCCGAGCCGAAAGACTTCCAAGATGTCACTGAGAGAAATACCCACATTGCGAACATCGAGCGAGCCATCCTGGCGTTGTTGGTTTCGGCCTTGGAGGTGGTGTGTGGTGGATGAACTAGTTGGACACGTCGCCATCTTGGAGATGCTTCGGGGAAACGAGGTGGGAGTCGACGACACTGGCGTACTGAAGAGAACCGGATTGTTTCCACCGTTGCCGGTGGCGAAAGTGAGGGTCAGGACTCGGGAAGAGCTCCAATCGGCTGAGACCGACTTGAACCCATTTGGGTGCAGTCATGGATTTGGAGATAGGTGTGAGTGGCTTTGGTCGTAGAGAGCGATGCCGTGGGAGTGTAATAAACCCAGATAAGGTGCAGTAGAAATTAAGCTTGGAAAGAGATAGAAATTAACGGAAGACGATGGAAAGTTACGGGATTAATGTCACAGGTAAGAATCTTTGAGGGGAGCATCTCTGGAAAACATGAAAGAAGAATAGAATAAATATAGATAGAAGTCACTGTTTGGAGAAGTCATTTTATATACATGATGTGGCATTATTTAGATCACATACAGAGAAGATAAAAAAAAAAAATCTAACTGCAGCTAACTGCAGTGAGTGCAACGAGTGCACCACTACAGTAACTTCTATGTAAAATTACTCTTGAGAATATCCTACTCGCCTCTGACAATGTTATGCTACGGACTATAATACACCCAGACCCTATTCTCCTAAATGGTTCCAAGCCAACAGAAAATTAGAAGTAAAATCTTACTGAAATGAGAAATACTAACTAATAAAATGACATTTGAACTTACCAAATTCGATAAGGTTACGGCCTAATGGCCTAATTCTAATACTCATTTACTAACTACCGCAAAACTGCCATTTTCTTTATTAAGCCCACGCGTGCTAAAGCTCATGGCCCACGACCCTTCTTCGCTTCACATGACATTTACTTTAGTTCATCTTCGACTCATAACTTTGCTTCACTTAACTTTAACTCTCATTGAGCAGTCATGTGACATTTCCCTTCCCTTCACAACACCTTGCTCTTAAGGTGAGGAAAATTTGCACGCATCATGTGGTAAGGCTCCGATGAGGCTTCTTCAACGTGATGTCCCTGCCAACGTACGAGGATCTCCACAAATGGCCGATTCTTCTTCTTCCTCAGTCGATGAGCAAGAACCTCTTCAAATTTGGATTTGACGATTCCCTACTAGTTCACGGGAGGTAGCTTGGGTATAGGTGTTGTGCTTTGGCCCAATTTTCGCTTGAGTTGTGATACATGGAAAATTTCATGGATCTAGACTGTGTCAGGAAACTTCAAGCGATATGCCACCTCACCCAGTAGTTGCACAACTTGGAAAGGGCCATAGAAGAGGGGAGAGAGCTTCAAAGTTTGACGTTGTTGCACTGAGGTCTGCCTATACAACTGAAGTCGAAGGTAAACCCAATCACCTACTGCATACTATTATTCCTTCCTTTTCAAATCTGAGTAATGTTTCATACGATTTTGGGCCACTGTGATGTTTTCCTTGAGTAAAGTCCAAAGCTTGTCTCTGTCGCATAGTCGTGTAGTGTAACATCTACTTCTTCAAGTCTAGAGGTCCTTACAGTGTAAGAGAGGAGTCTAGGTGGTCGGTAACCGTACAATGCCTCAAAGGGGGAGACTTTGGTTGATACATGTAGACTAGAATTGTAACACCACTTTGCCAGTTCCACCCACTTCGACCACTCCTTTGGTTTGTCACTGGTGAAGCTTTTCAGATAGTTCTCTAGCCATTTGTTGACTGCTTCAGACTGACCATTCGCCTGTGGGTGGTATGAGGTACTGAAAGCTAATTGCACACCCTGTAGTGAGAATAATTCCTTCCAAAACTTGCTTGTGAAGGTGGGGTCCCTATCGAACACAATGGATTTTGGCATACCATGTAGCTTGAATATGTGTTTCATAAATAACTAAGCTATTATACGAGCTGTGTAAGGATGAGATAGTGGCACAAAGTGTGCGCATTTAGTGAACCTGTCCACTACAACCCATAGGGTATTAAACCCATTAGAGCTAGGTAGTCCTTCCACAAAATCCATGGTTATGGTTGTCCATGGTTTCTGAGGCACTGGTAGAGGCTGCAACAGCCCACTGGTAGTGTATTGTCTACCTTCACCACCTGGCAAGTATCACAATCTTTGAAAAACTGCCTAACATCTGCCTTCCATCCTAGCGAATAAAAGTTCCTCTTTAATCTGTGAATTGTCTTATCAAAGCCCAAATATCCCCCATTGGACTACTATGCACCAATGTCAATAACTTCTTCATGAAGGCTGAGTCAATTGGGACATACAACCTTCTCTTGTACAAATACAGCCCATCCCTCATGGAGTAAGGGAATGACAGATTCCCTCCATAATATTTTCTTAGTTGCTCTTTCAACTTTTCACTAGAGTCATAGGAAGCCTTAATTTCCATGATCCAGTCAAAGTTGGGCAGTGAGAGCAATACTACCCAAACTCCCTCTTCTCCTTGCCTAGATAAGGCATCCACCACAACGTTTTCCTTTCATTTCTTATATTCCACCATAAAGTCATACCCCATCAATTTTGACACTCACTTCTGCTGCATGGGTGTGCCCACCCTTTGGTCCAATAAAAACTTGAAGCTTTGGTGGTCAGTTTTGACCACAAAAGTATGCCCAAATAAATAGGGAAGCCATTTTTACATTGCTGACACCAGTGCATACGATTCCTTTTCGTATGTTGATACCCTAAGGCCCTTCCCTTCAAGGCCTTGCTGAAATAGGCCAATGGCCTGCCCTATTGCATAAAGACAACTCCTATAGCATCTCCAAAAGCACCACATTCAATAATAAACTGAAACTGTAAATTAGGAAGTGCTAAAACTACTGGTTGAGTGAGGGTTAACTTCAACCTCTCAAATGCCTCTTGTGCCCCTTCATCCCATTAAAATTGTCTTTTTTTAGCAAACTGCTCAGCTTAGCAGTAATTCTGCCATAATTCTTTATGAATCGTCTATAGTAACCAATTAAGTCCAAAAAACCCCTCAAGGCTTTTAGAGACTTAGGTGTTGGCCAATTCATCATAACTTGTAATTTATCAGGGTCTGCCCTTACCCTTGGACCTGAAATCAGATAGCCCAAGTAGGAAATTTCTTCACATCCAAATATGCATTTGCTTAGTTTGGCAAACATCTGGTTCTTTCTCAAGATTTCAAATGCTAGCTGTAGGTGAGTTAGGTGCTCCTTAGAATCCCTACTGTAAATTAAAATGTCATAAAAAAACACTAAAATGAATTTTCTGAGATGGGATCTAAAAACCTCGTTCATCAAACTTTGAAAAGTTGATGGGGGCATTAGTTAAGTCAAAAGGCATAACTAGGAATTCGTAGTGCCTTTCATGGGTGCGAAAGGTAGTCTTTGGTACATCTGCCGGTAGCCCGACCTTAGATTAAGCTTTGAGAAGATCTTTGCTCCAACCAACTCATCCATCAACTCCTCCACTACCGATATGGGAAATTTTTCCTTAATAGTCACACTATTAAGGGCTTAGTAGTCTACACACGGCTCGGTTGGTCCTTCTCTTCTCTCTCGCTAATAAGAAAGAGTAAGGTGGTGTTCCCTTCTTTAAGGGTGTGAGTCTCCTACGTAGTGGGAGGTGAGTTGGAGGGTGCAATGGCTCTTGATGAGGAAGAACTATCAAGGAGATGGGAGAGGATTAATCTATCCTCTGAGGAGAGTTCTATTTACCAAGTTCCTCATGAAGCAGGGAAGAAGTTTAGAGGCACTCATTGCATATTGAGCAGAGTTCTGGCTGAAAAAGGTGTAAACAACGAAGCATTCTGAAAGACTATGTCACAAGTTTGGAGGCTAGACAGCTGGGTCTGATTCAAGGACGTGGGTGAACAACGATTCTTAATCGAGTTCCAACTTGTGACTGATAAAGAGAAGGTTCTCAGTGGACGGCCGTGGTTTTTCGACAGGCACCTAGTGACCATCCAAGAGGTGGATGAAACCGTGGCTATCAACTCCATGTAGTTCAAGTTTGAACCATTCTGGGTTCAGCTCC
>QEOT01000093.1:211361-232757 GCA_003123785.1 Pterocarya stenoptera | reverse complement strand
TTTTTTTTTTAAATATTTAAATCTATTAAAAAAATATGAGTAGAAAAATAAAAAGAAATAAAAAAAATAAAAAACTATAAGCAATCAAGTAGACGGGCTACTTTGGAGAGTAGGGTAGCCCGACTCGTTCTCGTAGGGTTAGTCTAACCGTTCAAAAGCTTAGGGCACTAGCATTGGCTTGGCTAAAACTAAAGATTGGCCAAATTTTAGATAATATGTGCTAAAAAGTCCTCACATTGGATTGGGCATCTCTAAAATAATTTGGATGTTAGCTATAGTGATTAGCCAAATTTGAAAAACCAAATTGATTCACCAAAAGTTAAAATAATAATTTCTCACTCCAAACAAACATTAAAATATTAATTTCTCACTCCAATAAAAATATTATTTGATTTGTAATTAAGAAATTTAGATAGAATTTTTGATGAGTTTAATCAAATATTTTTTGTTATTAGCATTAAATGACTTTTAAAAATATAATTTTTTTAATATTAATTTAATTAGAATATAATTATTATTAATATTAAATTGGTAGAATTATAAAATATGATATAAAAAAATTAAATAACAAAATTATTAATTTAATAATATTTTATTATTATAGAGAGAGTAAATGACTAATCCAATGTAGGAATTGAATTTAAATAGAATATGTAAATGTAAAAAAATATGATATTGGCTAAAATTTAAAGATACATTTAGCCAATTCAATACTACTGCTCATAGCAATTTATTCTTGGGATATTCTGGATACTTAATACGAGGCCAGGTGTCATGCCAGCTAAATTTGCCGGCATCCGGAAGACCAACAAAGCAGAGTTTTGTTTGTTTGTTTTCTTTTCTTCCCCTCTTTCCGTATTCCACCCCCATTGATATTGTTTAGTGCGAATCTCTCTCTTTCTATCCCCCACCGCGTGCATTGCATGTGCGTGTGGGTGCGATAAATATGCATCTGTATGTGCGGACAGATAGAGTTTTAGACGGCTACAGTAAATATATATATATATATGCAAACATTTGTATATGTAGTAATCTTGTCTTTTCTTGTTGGGATTCTCCTTTTTTCAGATTGGTTTTCACCAACTGCAGTGCATCGACTGGAAAGGCAAGTGGTGCCACATTATTTCTCTGGGAGATTACTAGACTACACATCAGAGAAATACATGGAATGTAGGAACTACATTGTTGCCAAATCCACTGGGGAATTGTCAATTACTGTGCTGCGGCACCAAGTTCTGAGCCTTGGAATGATGGGTCCTATTTGAGGGAGAATCCAAATGGCGATATCCACGTGCCATCGGCTGCCCTAAAGACTAATGATAGTTTAATCAAATTTGAGAGGCCCAAATGTAGGCTTAAAGCAGCTGACATTTATTCATCATTATCATCTCATGATGCTGATTCCTCCGATTTGGACAACAGAATCCAAGAGCATCTGTCGGAAAATCACTGTAATCATTGTTCTCGGTCTCTTCCCACTGTGTACTACCAGTCACAGAAGGAGGTAGAATAGACTTTCCTGTCAGCACTTTTTTGTTTGTTTATCTCTAAATTCTATCATTATATTGTGTTTTATCATTCATTACGTTTGTTATCTAGTATCTCTGCCTATATAACAGGACCTGCTGATGTTTACCCGATTTACTACATGTTATCCAATGTCTTACAGACGTGTAAACTTGAAGGAAAGAATGTTTCTATCTAATATTGCATAAAACCATGTGTTTAATTCATGATTTTGTGAAAATAATCTCTTTTGGTTGATATTTATATAAGAGTGATGCTAGGATGCCCTCCAAATATGCCCTCCAAAAGTGTCTCCTAGTGTATTTTGATTATTTTATTTTATTGTTTTTTTTAATGTTAAAAAAACACACACAAATTCACTAGTGGTAACTTTTTTAAACATTAAAAAAACAAATTAATAAATTAAATACACCAAGTGCACTTTTGGGGACACATTTGGAGGGCACCTAAGCATTTTCCTCTATATAAAATGATGGTCTATGGCTTGTCCCATGTCTGTAAATCAGACTGTTATATGCAGGGTGTTGTGTACTGTTTTAGCCCCATTATGGTTCTCTACTTCCATTCTCTGAAAAGCGAATCTTTTGTAGTGGTTAGTTGGAAAGTAATTTTGCTGAAAAGTAATGCTTTGTATAATGCTGAATAAAAATTTGGAAGTAATTATTTGATAGAAGTTATGTTTGGTTAGAGAGAGAGAGCACTGTAGTCCTCATGATACGCTATGATTTGTTTATGAGCTTGTTGAAGGTACCCCATGTGAGGCTAGGCATGCATCAATCCAAAGTCTTGAGGCTTAAGAAATGAGTGAAAATTTGAATAACTAGCTGCCTACTTAAGAAGTTGTTAAATGGTGAAATTGTTTTACAAAGCCTATGACAGTGGGGAATATGCTGTGAATGAGATGTCTGCTTGATTTGGAGCAGCTATCTTCTGATGCTCTTGCGAACCCAGTTACAGTTGAATGCTGATATGAATTATCATCTTCGTATTCAGTTATTTGATCCAACTTTAATAGATGGTTTACATTTCATGTGACAGATTGATTCACAACTATGCGCTGGGTGCTTCCAAGAGGGGAGGTTGTTACTGGACATTCCAGCATTGATTTTATAAGGGTGGATTCAACAGATGATTATGCTAACCCAGATGGGGAAAATTGGAACGATCAGGAAACCTTACTTCTACTTGAGGCAATGGAGATCTACAACGAGAATTGGAATGAAATTGCCGAACATGTTGGTACCATGTCAAAAGCACAATGCATTCTTCACTTTCTCCGTCTACCCATGGAGAATGGCCTACTGGAAAACATTGAAGTTCCCAGCATGTCATCCAATTTGTTAAATGGAGATGATTATGGAAGATCAAATTCAAATTATAATGTGGATTTAGCAGGTAGTCATATTGACCTAAAGCATCCACCATCAAGTAATGATATTTTATATGTATATTATGTTTTATTTTCTTCTTTCAGGATCCTGCCATCAAGATACTGGTTCTGAAAGCAGGCTCCCTTTTGCAAATTCCGGGAATCCAGTTATGGCCTTGGTAGGTGACTCTAAACCCTATATTTGCCCACAATACCATGGAAATTAGATTACTGAACTTTCTTGCATGGGTTTTGCCTATTGCAGTTTTTAGCTCTGTGAAGTTTAAAGTCCATTATTCTTCATAAATGTATTTAGAGACTGCATTTGGATTTGAGGATTTAAAACCAAGTGATTTGAAAACAATGCTAGTATTAAATGATTGATATATTTTTCGTAGCGGGTAGTTTGTAACTAAGCTTTTTTCTTGTATACTTCCTGTGTACTTGGGCATTGCCTATTTACATGGATCAATAAAACTTCTTACTTATAAAAAAAAAAAAAAAAATTGATCGATATTTATAATTTATTACAAAACACAATTCATTTTGGTTTTAGGATTTTGTTCTAATGAAAACATTTATGAATTTGAAACATCTTAAATCTATCACGTTCTTGTACACTTCTTGTTGAACTTGGAATGCACATTTTGCGCTTTTAGTGAAATTCATATTATTTATCAAAAAAAAATTATCAGCAAATTTAACAATGTTCTTGTATAGTTCTTGTTGAATTTTACACCTCTCCTACTTTGCACTTTTCATCAAATGCTTCCATCAAAGTTAATCAATGAAGAATCACATTTCATTGTTTGAATTTTCTTCTATTCATCGATTGTAAACTCTAACGAGGTGATTCTCATGTATACTCCATATGTACTTGGGTTTTGCCTATTTCTATGAATAAAATTTCTTGATTACCTATAAAAAAAAAAATCTTGCACTCATGGTCCAATTGTTTCCACAACTTGATCAATTTGTGTCAAAGATCTATTGTTTTGAAGCAATTTCCTTTTCAGGGAAGCTAAAACCCTTTCCTATGTGAAAATTGACATCATTTTGTTTACATGCAAATAATTGAAGAGGCACTTTTTTAGATGGAGATAAAACACTGCATAAGGAGTACCCCCCCCCCGGCGGGGGGCGAAAAAAAAAGGGTAAAAAGAAAAAGAGAAGCATTCTACATTCCTGTGTTTGTGTTCTTACAGATCTAACTAGTGGAAAAATAATTTAGGTTGCCTTTCTGGCCTCTGCTGTTGGACCAAGAGTTGCCGCAGCATGTGCCCATGCATCCTTGGCAGCAATGTCTGAGGGCAATGGCTTGCCTCCTTCTGGAAGAATTTTACAGGTGGAAGGACCTGGTCACAGTAATAGGTTAGTGCATTTCCTTCTGATACTTTACAAGACAACATTGGTATTATCATTTACTTAAATATCACTGGTAAAAATCCTAATATTATTCCTTAAGAAAGGTGCTTCAACTGATATTTTGTTGCACATTATGGATTCTATTTGGATAATTTTTGGAGGAAGGGTTCTTTGTTATGAATTTTTAGAAACACTCTTAAGGATTTTTCATCTAAAATCATTGCTCATGTATGAATGTTAGCGTATGCGTTCTACACAGAATAAAAAGTTTCTTTTACACCTATGAAGGAGAAATTCAGAGGGTATACATAGCAGAGAAGGTACTCGTCATGGAGAAATTGCAAATTCATTCCAACAGAAAGGTCAGCATAGTCTATTTTCCCTTTATTCACTTGTACCTTTACTTGTTTTTTCTCTGTTTTTAATTTTATTAACTCAAGTCTATACTAAAATTTCATGCGGAATAAACTTCAGAAGAGAACTGAGGAGTAAATGGTTCATGGAATCATAATGAGGGACAGGTTCCATTTTCTACATAGAAAGTTGAAGCTGCTGCTAAAGCTGGCCTTGCTGCTGCAGCAACAAAAGCGAAACTGTTTGCAGATATGGAAGAAAGGGAAATTCAGAGGCTATCTGCAAATATTATAAACCATCAGATTTTTAAACGTCTGGCTTTCCACTCTTCTGTGTCTTTTCCACTTCCATTCCAAGTTTTGTCCATTTCTATTAATAGATTCACTGGCAGTGATTCCTTGTTATCTGTTAAATGTTTCCTTTAGTTGTTGGAGTTGAATCTCTTAGGAAATCTTGAAATTTTGTCACCAAAATTTACACGAATTCAACTGTACAAATTATACTAAGTATTGAACCCCTCCTTGAAAGGAAATTAAAATGTCCTGTTGCCATTTTCTGCTACAAAATGTATTTGACAGTTAAAAAAGATTAGAGCTGAAGCTGAAGCAGTTTGCTGAAGTGGAAACGTTTTGGTTGAAAGAATGTGAACAAGTGGAGAGGACAAGGCAGAGATTTGCTACTGAGAAGGTCCGTGGGTTATCAACCCGATTTGGACCTGCTGGTTTTACTTCATCCACGAGTTTCACCTTCACAGCCTAGCATTCCAGGATTTGGTAACAACCAACCAGTTCATCCCCACATGCCGTTTATACCGCGCCAGCAATTGTTTGGGTTGGGGCCAAGGCTGCCTGTAGAAGGGATGAAGCAGTACTCATCTACTTCGAATGCCATGTTCAATACTCCAGGTAATGCACGGCCTACTCTCAATCATCAAATGCTTCGGCCTGTATCTGGTGCTACCTCTGTTTCTGGTTGAAAAAGAGAACTTAATATGAGTTGTGAATTTTATGATTCAATTACTTCTATAGATTATTTTCTGTATTGAAAATTAAAAGGAAGGAAATTATTTAAATCTGCAATGAAATATATCTGACTTGCACTTTTTCGAGTTTTGATCTAATATTGAAGTTATCAGGGGCAGTTCATGTAAGGCCTGTAATTACACGGGGTAAAAAAGATAGAAATTAGAATTTTCCAAGTCAATTGTACTTATGATAGGTTCCACTTCTGTTCCTTGAATTCCCTTGATACATTCTTTAAAGTTGTTCTGGCTCTTCTGCACAATCTCATGAATTGTGTTTTGAGCCATATAGTTGTACTATCAACCTCAACTATTTTAAAAATGTGACATAAATTCATGCACACTGGATTATTCCATATTATAATTTTCCCTATATTGTCGGCCATGTTTACTCAAGTATTGTGAGAAGGTATAAAAATTGTTGATGGTTGAAGACAGACACTGTAAGACTAATCTGAGTAAATGGTAAGGAAAAGTGAAAAAATGCTTCTTTTTTTTTTTGGTGGGGGGGGGGGGGGGGATAAATAATGCATTAAATATTACAATAAAGCGGTAGGAATGGATTTGATTCAGGGAGGACCGAAAATATATACCAAAATATGCAATGGAGGGGGAGGTTTGATGTAGAAATGCTTTCAACAGTAGAGTTGGTAGCGGTCCATTTTAGAGTATGCGTGCAGACGACAGATGCCTATTTTATCATGAGTAAATAGGTACTTGAAAAGTTTCTTTTCATTAGAGATGATTAAGTTATGGAACACTAAGTAATATTGATACAAGAAATAGAGCTTCAATATAAACTCACAACTGAACACTATATATATATGTGTGTGTGTGTGTGTGTGTGTGTCTATATATATAGAGGACCTGGGCAAAGTTTTATTTTC
Source organism: Pterocarya stenoptera (assembly GCA_003123785.1). Classification (NCBI taxonomy): domain Eukaryota; kingdom Viridiplantae; phylum Streptophyta; class Magnoliopsida; order Fagales; family Juglandaceae; genus Pterocarya; species Pterocarya stenoptera. The sequence continues at coordinate 226,234 of QEOT01000093.1, read as the reverse complement.
TTCTCCCTTTAGGAATAAAGCTTTAGAAGAACTCGAAGAAGCTTCAAATAATGCCGAGGAAGCCCTATATAGCTCCTTCAGAAAGTCATTAACATAAAAGTCTGGAGCTCCCTAGGTTATACGAAGGTGAGAAGCATTTGATCTTGAAACCCCCCTCTACTGCGGAAACGGGATATCAGCCAAGTCCTCTCTGTAAGGGATGCGGTCTACTTGTCCTGGCCGATCAGCACCACATCGCCCATGTTCCATATTGTTTTGGGATGCTGGGTCATCCTTTGTGGGGTCTATGAATGTTACAACAGCATCTTTTCGGAAGGTTAGGTAGATCACTGCAAGGATGTAGACAACCATTAGGGGAAACACTAAGATCCCCACGAACACATTTGCAACCTTGGGTAAAGTGTTGTGAATTAGCCAATCCACGAAGCCCGTGCTCAAGTAGTATATGTTGATGCCAATTATGCCAAAGCCTAGGATCCACGAGATCACAATAATCTGCACACATACATACAGGCATAATTATATATATTTAGATTCATAGTTGGAAGGAAGTTTGTTTCGCTCTCCCTTTACTTTTGTGTGGATTTTCTAAATCATCTTTTGCTTTACGGTTATGATTCATTGACCTATTCAATTCATGGCATCAACATGCAGATGGACTTGCATATAGAATTGTAAAATTTAGTGTTAGGGAGGCCAAAAGGTGAGCCGTGACTGAGACATGTTGAAGGCAGAGACAATGATATATTTGTATATATATATATATGCATGCATGAATGTATGTATGTATGTGGGTATGTATACATGTGAGAAGTACTAGGTTTACTAAGAGAATTTACAAAAGGACTTCATCCTTTTTGACATGCTTGGATAATGGATACAATACACTATAAAATAATTTTTAATCTAATGTATCACATTTAGTCACGTTAAAGCAGCTTTACTTATTGTGTTTTGTGGACAGCATGTCTCACACCCATATAAATACACACACTTGGGCTAGGAAAATGATCAGTTTTATTGTTATGTTTGTAAGTTTGCATCGGCTTTGATGCATTATCCCAATATCAAAGACGAGATGGAGCAACCCAAGTGAAGACCTATTATACTGATTCACCTCAATATAAATGGCAATTGATGAAGGAAGAAAACCAGAGAAAGATAACAACCCACATAGATTGAATTCTTGTGTGGTCCCATCTTGGTGGTACTGCTACTGAATTTAAGGAGAGGGATTAGAGCAAATGGAAGTTCAAATGAGAGTATCATCTGCATAACAAATTAAAAGCATATATGAATAAGTATATATGAATAAAAAGAGATATATAGTTTCCAAAGAGTTACAAACCGATGCGATGATGATCAGTCTGCCTGCACCTGAAGATCCACCAATAATGGAAACAACAAGACTAGGTGTAATGGCAATGCACCTAGTCATCAAGTTCCTAGCCCACGTTTTCATCTTGAGATCCAAAAAACCCTAAAACCACACCATCCTCAAACCAATGAAAATCCAACTCAACTGAATTTTGTGTGTGAATGTATTGTTCTTCATTCTTTTATTTTCTTCTATTTTGTCATTAAATTATTGAGAAATTATTCATTATTTTTTACTTGATCTTTCAAACATTTCATGTCATATCAGAAGATGATGAAAGAATGATGAATAACATTTGTCATGATTCATAATTTAAGACCTGCATGATGAATTGCCCTGCATAAGTGCCTGTGATTGTGGAGCTTTGTCCTGAAGCCAGTAATGCAATGGCATAAATGGTTGAGCTTGACCGACCCAACACATTCTACATACATATACAACAATAAAACAAAAATTAAAAAATTAATGTTTTCTCATTTCTGTTAGAATTGGTACTTAATTGGATTAAAAAAATCAACTTCATATATATATATATATATAAATTTATAAATGTATGTATGATGAACTTGAACCTTGAGAAGGAAAGATGCAGAGTTAAGGTTAAGATCACTGCAACGATCTGCATCATCATCTGTGAGGCTATTGTCTGAGCAAACAGCACCAGATACAGAAACAACTGCAACATTTATTAGAAATGCCACAAACAGTGCGAATCCACTCTCTATCAAGAAATATCGACATGCATCCTGCAAGTTTACACGATGAGAAAGACAAAATATCCATTATTTATTTTTTTGGCAGTTTCAAAAGCTTTTTTTAAGTTATTTTTGAATAGTCATTCCTAATACTCCATGCCATCATGTGTCCTATCATATATTTCCATGCATGATATCATTGTAAATTATGATTTTTTCTATAAAAAGAAAATCGAGAAATATGAAGTTAATATTCAGTCATGATTTATTCGAGGATTAGTGAAAAGTATATTGTTTTGAAAAATTGGAGATAAATTGAACATTTTATTTATTTTTTCTTAGTGGAAATTGGCTTACATTGATTCCACGAACAGAAGAGGGTATTTTTCTAGACAAGACAAGAGCCGAGTGGAGGAAGAGATTGTGCCTGTTGGTTAGAAATAGAAATTAATTCACGCTACGAACATCGTATACTTCTATATGCAACAATGTCCATGCATGAAACATCTACTAACACAATCAACATTACCTCATTTGTTTTTGCAAATGAGATAGGTTGAGATTAATGTTAAAAGTTAAATAAAATATTATTAGAATATTTTTTTAAAAAATTATTTTTGTTTCAAAATTTGAAAAAAATTGAATTGTTTATTTTATTTTATATAGAAATTTAGAAAAATTATAATGATTAGATGGGTTGAGAAGAATTGTGAAAATAAACGAGGCCATAATTGACTTTGCTGACATGGTAGGACCACATGGCAATGCCACGTCTACGCAATCAACATACCAATATGAGAGTGCCACGTGGTATTGTCACGCGCACATTGTCGGTGCCCGTAACATTTTCCTTTATAGTCTTATATATACTATAAGATATATAAATATATATATATATTTACGAGGGGGGATCAAAAATATCGTACGGCATGACAAGGGCACCCAAGAGGGCGATGGCATCGCCGGTGGCTCCTTGACCCTTGAGCTTTGGTATAAACATTCCTTTTAGCACATCAGCAGCTGGAGGCTTCACATAACTCATTTCCCCAAAGAAACAAGCAGCCATCACGAATACTAGCACTGCTATCAGCAATTCCAACTTCCTAACCTGCACCATAACTCATAATTAGTCATAAAAGTTTATTATTCTGGTTTTCAATGATATTTTATTTTTAAAAAGGAAGATCGTAAAATAATGAGGAGTTTTGATAATGGCGTAACGTGAAGAGGATACTAAATGAAAATCTTATACGAAATAATAGAGTAATGATTTGTGCAAGACTCAAATATACAAGTCTTGCGCAAGAATTTTGTAAAAAAGTAGACCGCTAGAAAAAAAAAATTAAAATAGTATTATAAGACCCATTCTTCTACAAATGGCCGGTGCAAGATTTGTATTATTCTAAGACTTATATTTAGTATTACTCGACATATACTACAAGAAAAACAGGCTTTTTTGATCAATTTATTGTAACTAAAAGATTACTTGCAACCAATATTAATTGCAAATAGTTATTTCGTTGAAATTAACTGATCACAAATAAGCATTTTTTTTGTAGTGATAGTATATTAGTATTATAAGTCAATACTAAAGACTAATCAAGAAAAGAAAAACGTTGATGTTCTTAGAATTAACTAATCCAAAATAGAAAGGGATATATTATTTTGGAATATACTCTTAACTAATTAATTAAGCATAAGCATTATGATTCCATCATACAAGTGACAAATGAGACAAAAGAAGTGAAGCATTTTCTATAGGAATATATTGAAAAAGAAGGAACCCTAGCTCAAGTAGTAAGTAGTTTAAAAAGATCGGCAATACAAGGCATAAGCCAAATGAAGAAACCAAGATGACCAAATTTTTGCCTTATAATATTTATAATATTTTTTAAAATACACAAGTGGAAATGTATTCATTTGACATTTGTATTGGATTTATTATATATTCATGGTCCCCCACCCACATGATGTACCCTATTTCACATGATCATCATCATATGTGGAAAGCACATGTATGCATATATAAACAAAAACATATAAAGCAATTAACGTTTTTTTTTTTTTTAATAAATTAATAAAAAATGCAATCTATACTTACAATTTAATGCACATAACTATACGTGCTGATGTGTCAGTTATTGAAATGATAAAAATCTTGAAATTTGAAATTTAAATTAAAAAAGAAAAACTGAGAAAATGGGACTATTACTGTTCAACACGGTATAAAGAAATAATATTTGTAGTCTAGAACGTACAAGTTTCGTGCACTCTCTTTAAAAAAGTGTGTAAATATAGGACCAACATTAAAAAAAAAAAATTTAATAGTATATCTCACTCTTTTTTTTTTCAAAAAAAGTGCGAAAGACTTACATTTTAAAATTTTATCTACCATTACTGATACGTATAATGTTGTACATACATGCAGCATATTATATTACTCTAAATTAATTGACAAGAGAAATAATAAACTAATCGTTCGTTTACGTACAAACTATACGTACGACAAAATTAAGGTAGCTATATATATAAAACACAATCTACGTACGTACGTAGTCGAGCATAAATTAAATATAATTATGGCCGACTTAATTAAAAAGAAAAAGAAAATAAATTAATTACCCCGTATCTCTGCAGGCCAAGAAGTAAGAGAGTGCTCAAACCAGTGAACAAAACTCCAGCCCATACCGGAATATGGAACAATATGTTTAGTCCAAAGGCTGTCCCGATCACTGCCATTTTTTAAAAAGGAAATTGCTCTGAGGTCAATGCTGCATGAACAATAATGTTGTCTTTTTTGTTCTATTATCTGATATATATATATATTAATTATATTTGTAGTTTTATAGTGTACAACTTTCACACACTTCATAAGAATAATTATATATATATTGAACAACTTGATAAGAATTTAAATATCAAATACCTTCGGGTATGTCAGCGGCTATGACAGCAAGCTCAGCTAGCAACCATAGGCAATACTTCACATATTTGGGGTACTCAGCCTTGCATAACTCTGAAAGATGTTTGCCTGAGAGATGTTTACATAATTAATGGCATTTATCTTACTTAATTAACTCTACCCAAAAAAATATATATATATATTGCAGAAGAAACAATAATATTGGAGATTTGGGGTTGAATTTGTTTGCTTTACAGCTTTACCAGTGCTGACTCCAAGATTTGCAGCCAAAGATTGGATTATGAGCGCAAAGATCAATCCAATGAGTACAACCCACAGTAGCTGCAAATTCCAAACATCACAAACATGCATTAATTTCCCCTTACTACTGAATAAAAGAACATTAAGATCGATTTTACGCTTTCAAATTGTTATTTGAAGGCTTTTTCTTGAATGTTTTCCCTCGCAGCTGTTTAATTTACCTCATATCTGTGACTTGCTCCTGCTTGCAGATCAGTTTCCACTGTGAAGTGATACAATATATCAAAATGATATTAATCAGCTGTCAAACACAGAGAGAGAGAGAGAGAGAGAGAGAGAGAGAGAGAGAGAGAGACTCACAATTGCCGGGGTCCAGGTAAGCTAAAGAAACAAGGAATCCAGGGCCTACATATGCTATGAACTTTCTCCATCCAGGTTTCTGAACATCAAAAAGAATCACAAAAGTAGAATCATCGTACTGGTCAGATGTTGATCATCCTAGAAAGTTAATGTATGATCAAAGCATAGAACCAAACAATAAATAAAGACAATAATATTCACGGTAGAAAAAAGTGAAAAGTAATCAGAACCAAGCCAAAAGAAAGGCCTGGTGAAGAAACATAGAACTGGGAAATGTCTGAACTGAAAAAAAAACTAAGGCATGGTACCGAAGAAAGAAAGAGAGAAAGATTGTGAGATCAGAGACCTGGTGATTAGGGTCTTCATGATAATCATGATCGAGCTGTTTGTTGTTCCTGGTAGCACTGATATCGTGATCTACGAATGGAGGGAGTACATTCTCTCCCTCCAAATCATGAGCGGCTGCGATGCGGTAACTCCCGCCACCTGCTGGAACTACTTCACTCTCAGCTTGCTGCTGATCATGGCTTCCCATCTCTGATCTCTAGGTCTTTCTGGCCTTCTCTTTATCTTTCTGATCTCTGGAAACTTTAGGCCGTTCTGCAATGAAACTGTCAAAGCTGGAAGCTCCACGTATTTATAGTGCATGTATGGCAGTATCTTCAATTTTGTTAAAACCAGGGTGTCATTGCCTCAAGTCTTCTAAAATTGATCTTATGCCTTCATTAGTACAAATCCCTCTAAATTAATAGCAATATCCCATGTGGTTTAGACAAAATATCCTTTAATTAATCCTATTATGATCTAAATAAAGGTACTTTTATATTAATTAATCGTCTAATAATTACAAAGAGAGCTGAAATGCACTAATAATCATCTAATATTAATTAATCATCTAATTAATCCCTCTAAATGATCGGTTGCACTTAAATATATATATATATATATATATATATATACACACACATTTAAGGGCTGATCCATCTTTGGCTTTCTTGACAGGATAGTAGTCCATGATCATTTGCTCTAAATGGCTTCAACACTCGGTCGACGAAAGGACGTGTCACTTTCTTCACCCAAGAAGACACGTACGTCTCGAAAGAAATAAACAAAAAATAATGCTAGGAATATTTATGAGCTTTACAAGCGATTTATTTTTTTTTATGTGAATTTTATATTTATTTTATATTTTTTAAAAAATTAATTAAATAGTATTTGTATATTTTATGACTGTAAATATTATTTTTTATAAACAATTAAAAGTACATAAAGAAAAGTATCTTATTATAAGAGAGAAATGATATGGACTGATCCATAAAAGTAAATCAACAAATTAACATGACTTCATATAATATATTAGATCTCTTTTACAATAAAAAATAATTCTACAATTTAATTTATTATAATTTTAGTTTAATTGTACGGATTTTTTTCTTTTAATATAGTTACGTACAACATTTGTCAATGATGTTTCCCCACAATGATCAACTTTTGCATTAATTTCTAAAACAACCACGTCGATCGAGAGGCTCTTTAATTTTTCATAGGATGAATTAAAGATGCTCTAGTAGTCCTTTTATGTTCTAGCTAGCAATGATGTTCTGTTGTCTGTTCTGTTGTTTGGCCAAAGGGAAAAAAGAAAAAGAAAAACTAGATAAAGATGCATGATGGCTGTTCTTTGGAAACAGAGAAGAAGGGCTGGACAAATAATAAAAATATACATGCCAGGAAGAGCAAGTTACCACCTTCATTCGCATTTAAAAAACAACATAAAGAGTAGTTTATTAAACTGCAAATAGAAAGCATTGACTTCTAATATCAGTGTCAGTTAGAAGCCATTCATTTGGAACTTTGTGCTGCTGAGTTGGAACTTCAGGCATCAAAGTTTTAATATTAACCTATCAATAATATTCTATATTATTTCAAAGCCGGCCAGAAGTGGTAAAACGTATAGAGAAGTGGTACAACTATAAAAAGATTTTATAAAAGTTATAAACTCGTAAATTGACGTGGTTTTATGTGATACATTAGATCTACTTACAATCTGATCACGTACCACGTTAGACTATGTTAATTTATAAGTTTATCTTTATGAAATCCATTTATATATGCTTAAAGCATTTCGTGTGTATATATATATATATATCAACATATATAAACTACCTTCAATGATGGTGTAATTGTCATGATTCATTTATTTTATTTTTTGGATAATTAGTTGGTATATATAGGTATTGATCAATTTGATCATATGAAGAAGGTGTACAAAAGAAGGGGAATCTAGCATCCCTAGTTACAAGTTAAAACCGATGCTTCATGTATGCCTTTCACATTATTATTTTTTGTAAGGAGAAATGAATTAATTACTTTGTACCATCAATTTGACAGATCAATGTTTTATTCTGCGCGCACTCTAAACATGACTACTTACGTGCGTATGTCCATTTGTCTGGGAGATAAATATCAACAAGTACTCTTTCAATAATGATCAGGACTTTATACTATGATCAATCTGTCGGGACGTCACATGAGCTAGGCCACTTCAAAAAATTTAAACCTATATATAATTAATAATTAATTAATGACATTGTTTTGTCTTGAACTATCATATTATATCAAACCAGATATATATATATATATGGAAGCTTAATTGAATCCTAGTTTTTTCTAATAATATACAATTAATCTAGTGTATATATATATATAATGCTACAAAAAAGATTTTATAAAAATAAACTCACAAGTTGATGTGACTTCATACCATGATTAATTTGTTAGATTTCCATCAGCCGAAATTTATTTTTCCCATCTCCACTTTAGGGTGCCCAAAGATGAGTGAATGTGTGAACTTGATCTCTCGGACAGATCGGGATTTAAAAGGAAATTCTTCTTCATGAAAAATCACATTGTCTTATTCAAAAGTCACTTTATTTTCAATATCAAAAAATCTATAAGCTGTGTTATTTTTTACATGTCCAAAAAAGACACAAGTAGTAGTTTTAAGTCTCAATTTGGGTCATTTAGGATCTGTTAGCCTTACAAATGCCCAACAGCCATAAATTTTAAAATATCTCAAACTTAGCTTATACACTCTCCATAATTCAAAAGGTATAGTTTTTAAATTTTTATAAGACACCTTGTTTAAAACATGACAAATAGTCAAAAAATTTTCATCCCAAAAAGTTGAGGGACCACCTAAATCAATAAGCATGGCATTCGTCAATTTAATCAATGTTCTATTTTTGCTTTCAGTCACACCGTTAGAAGCAGGTGAGTATGGGGCAGTAGTTTCAGGGATAATTTCCAATGACTAAACAAAAATAATTAAACTCAATTAAACATACTCTCGGCCTCTATCACTTCTAAATCTTTTAATTTTTCTACCAAATTGATTTTCAACTTCATGGAGGAGTTTTTTGGACTTTTCAAAAGATTGCTTTTATTTTTTAATAAATTAACATACGTGTATTTAAAAGATATGAAAAACCACCAATCTTATGGTATGCAATTCAACTTTTGTTACCAATAGCTCTTTGAGAAATGATATCTCCACGAGAGTTTTCACGACAACTTACACAATTGTCCTATATGGTATTAGTTCTCTCTCTCTCTCTCTCTCTCTCTCTCTCTCTCTCCCCTTTAAACTAAATTCCATAATTGTGTAGCTCCACTTTCGATGTTGTATGCCATAGGTTGCTCTTCCGACATTGTCGAAACAAAGCAAACACTGTCACTACAAGAATATTGGTTTTTTGCGACCAATTAATTTCCGTTCCTAGGTAAATCGAGGCTAACAAATATTTTTTGTGTCCAAGTTTGTTTGGTCGCTAGTTTCCTTTGCTAAAGGTGATTTTGGAAAAAACGAACCGTTGTTAACATTTTGCGACGATATATTTATCTTTTGCGACTATTTAGTTCGACGTAATAGGATTATAGGGTTTTTGCGACTATATTATTTCCGTCCATGCATAATTAACGGTAATATATGATATTTTCACGTCCAAGTTAAAGTTATCACAAAATTTCATCGCAAAGATAGATCTAGGAAAACGAACCGTTTCATTTTTTTTTTTTTTTTGCATCCAAATTTTGTCCTTTTGCATCATTTTTACTTGACGCAAAAAGTTTGTAGTTTATTTTATGCTCTCGCTGCCTAGGAAGACTCCTCTTTTATAGTTTATACACCCTTGTTAACATCAAATCCCCTAAAATTTTTTCCAAATTTTTTCTTTGCCCCAAATCTGCTGAACCAAACGAGCGTCTATCATACTAAATTTCTAGTGAAGTCATTTCAATCAATTTTGTGGAAGATCTTCACATCATTCCAATATTTCCCCCAAGTCATTCCATCGTTGGTTTTAGTTTGAGGAGAAGGATCACAGACAATGGTTCTGAAGATTATTGATCACAAACATATTGATCAAATGATTACAGGTAGGCCCATGCAATTCATGATTTTAGTTCCTTTCTCTTTTTTAATGAAGAAAGAAAATACAAGTGCTCATAAGGTGTTTGCTGAAATGCTTGTTAGAGATATATTTATTTCACTCACATATCCATATGGCCTATGTTTCCCTCATTACAGTCAAACATTGATTCCTAGTATTTATAGCATTTACAACCAACCATTACAAATACTTGATGAATCTGTGCCATACACCTCATCAATCTTGTTATACAGTACGATCCTTCTAGATTCTTCTGTAATATTCTTCCATGTGAAATTTGTTATGCCCGACCTGCTGCCACTGCCTTGGAGTCGAGTTTGTTAGAATCCTCATTTGAGTTATCATCTTTTGAGGTAGAGAATTGTGATCCTTAATACTTTTGGTTTCATTGCTAGAATTGATTTCCCTAGCTTTATCTGCACTCTATGATTAAATCATGTTTTGTTTTTCCCATTTTTGGTGAGGTAAAACAGAACATGCTATTAAGAATTAAGTATGAGTTTACATTTTGCTTTTACCATGATCTGCTTTGCAAGTTGGAGAAATGATGAAGTTAGTTAATCCATTTTGGTTTTTCTTTTTTAGTAAGTAGATTATAAATAGTTGGGCTGTCCGTTTTACTTTTATCTAAATTATTATTTTACACATGGCTATTATTATTTTTTGGGTTTGAAACTGATTTCCTAGCATCCAAGTTTATATTTGTATAAGAATAATCTGTGAGTATTGATCTATTCTAGAGTTGATGTGTGCGAATTGAGGAATTTTGTCTGTCTATCTTCTCGACTAAATCTTGAATGTTACAATCTAAGCCTTTTCAACTGTCTAAGCCTCCTTAATGATCAAGAACTAGAAGGTGAGTGAAGAAACATGGTATAGAGTTGGAATTAGTGTGATGGATTTTGTTTACAAGTTAATACTAGATGACATTCCAATTTATGATCATGTCTCATTTTTTACAGATGGACAAAAGTTGGATGAATGTCACCGATAGGTTTAGGTCAAGGGAATATGCCGAAGGGGTTAGACAGTTTCTGACAATGGCTCGAGCTCATGCTCATGGAAACAATCGTGTCAAGTGTCCATGTCGAAGATGTCGTAATATGGTGTTTGTACCTATAAGTGAGGTTGAACGACATTTATTTATCATTGGGATAGATCAAAATTACACTCATTGGATATTTTATGGGGAGGCAGAACACATGAACATTAATAGTGACGATGATAATGAAAATGATAATGTTGACGATTCTTACATCGATGACATAGACGATATGTTAAGTGACATTCATGCTGCTACCACTGTAGGTGTTGATGAAGACATGGCTGCACATATAGTGGGTCCCTCCTCTGTTGAACCCGAACCAACTAGTTTTGAGAAACTGTTGGAAGATGCTCGTCGTCCACTTTACGATGGCTGCACAATATTTTCTAAACTATCATTCATTGTGAAGTTGCTCCACATTAAAACAATTGGTGGATGGAGTATAAAGTCTTTTGACATATTGCTTAAACTATTGAAAACTGCTTTTCCCCAATCACTCTCATGTACTACATCTCATCGGCCACTACAAGTAGGTAAATTTTGTCTCAATCCCTTACGTTCAACATCCTTATATTTAATAAACAGAGTGATGTAATAAAAATATCCTAATGTTTGTCTTGTCTCCATTTCAAATATGCAAAGAGAGTGAAAATAAACTCATCTAAATAAATATAATTTTAACATAAAATAAAATGATGAATATTAAGTAAATATCCCTAAAGAAATGAAATCATTTAAATAACTGATTTTCTAAAAACCATATTATTTTTGGGACTCCAAAATTAAAAAGACTTACTTTCAAAATTAGGTTTGATCCAATAACCCTAAAAAAAATTCTACTTGGCATTTAAAATACCCCACTTAGCATCCCTAACACTAAAAATATCCCATTTAAAATAGTTTTTGAACTTTTAAACTATTTGGAAGATTTTAAGTACTTGGATCATTTAAGAAGTACTATCTGCTAAATTCTGATGTTCTATTTGTAAGGAAATTGAAATCGTTGCTAATATGTTTTTGCAAGGAAATAATATCTTTGCTAATGTGTTTTAGCAAGGAAATTATATCATTGCTAATGAGGTTTATTAAAAAATTAGTTTTTTTTCATGTAGGTCCCGTATTTATTCATTTTTTTTCAAAGTGATTATACGACACTTGTGCACTTACAAGCGTAACTATCATTTTTCTATGAACACGTTCTTGGGTTCTCTTCTGTTGGCTTGGTTAGGTTTAGATGTTGATATGAGAATTTTTAGTTTGAGATGAAAGTTAAAAATTGAATTAAATATTATTTTTTTAATATTATTATTGTTTTAGAATTTGAAAAAGTTGAATTGAGATTTGAAAAAATTGAATTATTTATTATATTTTATGTGAAAATTTAAAAAAGTTATAATAATGAGATAAAATGATATGTGAATTTTTTATTTGAAAAAACTTCCAAATCTAACAAACTCTGCAGTAAATTAACACTGTAGCATTCAACTTACCATTAGTTTCAGGCTGTATATATATATATATATATTTATATATCCTCTGGGCTCTGTTTTCTGCCATAAAACACTATTAATTTCAGGTTGGATGGATTTGAGAGAGATTAATTTTTTTTTCCAATCCTCAAAAGCAATAGATCAACCATCATGACACTAGCGATATTGGCAAGTAATTTTCTACAAATCCCCATCAGTTTGATGTAAAGTTAAGCTTGATTAACATATATAATCCAAAAGAACAACGAATCCAAGGTTAAAAAAAACTGTGGCTTGTGGGAATTATTTCAGAATGTCATCTCACACATGATCGTGATCTGGATCTTTTCCATCCCATTAACATATATTATTACTGGCGCGTCCTTAATTTATAGCAGAGATGACAACCTTTTTTAGCCTTTTTCTGCAAATGTTTTTCTTTTCCACTATTTATTTGAATGACTATCAACAGATCACATCTATAGGTACATTTGATGAACTTCCACTCTGCAAAGAAACAAGGAAAAAACCCACCTTTTTTAACTTGATTTGATCTCTACCAACTTAATTTCTAGGTTTTCTTCTATGTCTGCCATGCATTGGAATGAAAGCGAAAACTGAAACAGGATGGAAGAACAGGCAAATGCTTTTGAAAAATGTGATTGGCAAAGTATCATATCCGACCCATCTCTGAAAAATGTGAATAATGTTGAAATGTATTTGTGCAGAAAAATCTAGAATGTAACTCCACATTCAAGACTTAAGTTTTTAATTTTGGCAAAGTTGATAAACTTCAATAAACTTACAACTAGATACCTCCGTCAATCTTTCATTAGAAAATTAACAATAGCCAATCAAAGATCGACATGTGGCCTTACCTTAGTTTTCTGACGGAAAATTAATGGAAGTACTTAATTGGAGGTTCTTGAAATTCATATCAATTTTATGAAAGTCGAAAACCAAGGTCTCGAATTACAAAAAGGAAAAAAAAAAAAAAAAAATACTAATTTTGCAATTAACCCTCAAAATATCTCCACAGTGCTGCTGATGGTCATAATATATTCATCAAAATTCTATTCTTTTAGAGCACTAAGTCACTTTTGGTTGAGGAGCTTTTCGCACGAAGTAGCAAAGAATTGCGATTGTTCGGCTCTTGAGCGCGTTCTCGCCACCATTCCCGGGGCGAAGAGAATGATAACAGGGCATACGATCCAGGAGGTTGGGATCAATGGGGTTTGCAATAACCAGACAATGCAGATTGATGTGGGAATGCCCAAGGGGTTTTATTAACTGGTTGCCTGAGGTTTTGGAGATCACTGGCAATTCAGAGTTGTGGATTCTGACATCTAATCCTATCACAACAAGTTACAATGAATCAATAAAATCTAGACTTAGAGTACTAGTATTAGTTTCTCTATATGCATATGTGATATAGTATTTGATTATGTATATTAGTGATAATATGTTAGTGTCTAACTTATTTATATATCTGATTATATATGTTAGTGATAATATGATGATTACATACATTTTTTATATGAGTGTATATGATCAAATGTATAGAAATGTATTTATCAATAAGAATATATATTATAATTTATTATGCTATAGTACTTCATGCTTATTATTGAAGAATCATGTCATGATGGTTAACCTTTGTGTGAGGGGACAAAATACATCAGGCTTAAAATGGTTCACAAGACCCAATTACCCATCAAGGGGCCATCACTAGAAGACAAAGAAAGAGAGAGAGAAGGGGGACAGAGAAGGGGCAAGGCCAAGAAGGCAAGGGGTAATGTGTCAGGAGAGAAAATGAGTGATTTGACGTAAAATAAAGGGAAGTGATATAAAAAAAATGGGGCAGGAGATAAAAGGGACAGGTGCCTAAGGTCTCAAGGACTTTTGGGGGATGGTCGGAGGGATTTTTGGTCAGTCTTCTTGGGGGGGGGGGGACTTTATCTTCTTCAACTACACGAGACTCCAGAGGAGGACAGAAATAGATTCTCATTATACAGTGGGGATGAGAGACGATGAGAGACTGTAAACAAGCATATTATAGTGGAATCTCTTCTCCAAACTCCCGTGATGTAGACCTAATATTAAATTACGTAAATCTGTGTATTCATCTCTCTTTATTTTCTCTGCATTTAAATACTATTCATGTCATAGACGTATGCAAGGACACTATACAGTCATACTAGATCACCGTTGGGGGCTCCACACCTCACTGGTCGAGGCCCAACGCCACTTCCCAATCTTTCTTCCCTTACGGGTCGCACCATTTTTGGACGTTAACACTTTGGATGCATTATTAA
>QEOT01000093.1:108586-209178 GCA_003123785.1 Pterocarya stenoptera | reverse complement strand
TGATATCGGCAGCATCTGGCTGCAAAAAGACTGATCTGCTTTATAAATTCAACATCCATCCAAAGCTGAATTTGCTTAGCTCTGCAATACATGACAACAAACTGTATCTAGATCAGGGTTCCAAACTACCTAGCACTCATAAGAAAATTCTTGCGGCATGTTACAAAGAGCTCGCATTGTATTGCTAGCTACATCCAGCAGCTGCAGGTACTCGTCTGCACCATCAACGAGACACTGTCGATTCAAAATTAAAAGAAGTAAGAACCATGCAAAACAATGTCTCTGTACTGTAGAGTGCTACTTCAAAAATTAGCCATCAATGTAGATACCATTATTGCATGGATAAAGAATGATTCATTATTGCATGGATAAACAATGATTCCTAAGTTCATGAAGGAAAGTAAACAATAACCTTTTATGACATTCAATTGAAAATAGCACCCTAGAATTGGAAGCATATAAGAAGAGGGTGGGAGGTGTTCTCTCGCCATACTAAACTAGTGATGAGGGAGGGTACTCGCATAAAATTTTGGCGAGATATTTGGTGCAGGGAGGAGGTCCTAATGGATTCTTTCCCATCCGTATTCTGAGTGGCATGCGACCAAGAAGCTTCAACGGCGGATCTTATAGTTCGATAGGGAACCAAGTCCAATGGAATGTCACTTTTAATGGGGCAGCTCAAGATTGGGAACTAGACAGTTTTGAGACTTTTTTCAGCCTTGTTTATTCTATGAGACTGAACGGACTACGAGCTGACAAACTGTGGTGGAAACCTGCGGGTAAGGGCGTTTTCTCAGTTAGTTCCTTCTATAAGGCCCTTACCTCTCTTCCAAATTAGCATTTTCCTTGGAGAAGATTGTGGAGGGATAAGGCACCCCCCCCCAAAAAAAAAAAAAAAAGCTCTTTTCTTCACTTGGACAACGGCCTTGAGTAAGATCTTGAGAACTGATAATCCGCGAAAGCGCCAGGTAATTATTTCAGATTGGTGTTGTATGTGCAAGAAAGCTGGCGAGACAGTGGATCATCTCTTGTTACATTGTGAGACAACGAGAGCCGTGTGGAGCTAAGTGTTCAGTCGATTAGAGTTAAGCTAGGTGACACTGTTTTCAGTGGCGGAGTTATTGGCCAGCTGGACAATTCTGGGTGGTGCTCCACAAATCAAAGCCGAACGTAATGAGCAGACTTTCGAAGATAAGGAGCGGACACTAGAGGAGCTTAGATCTTTATTTTTCCGTACCTTATTTCTTTGGGCTCTAGCTGTTGATTTTAATGGCCTAAATTTTCAGGCTTTTCTTGTTTCCACTGTAACGACCTAGATAGGCCTAATCCTTTGTATACCATCTTGTGTACTTGGGCTTTGCCTATCCTTTATTAATACTATTGTTTACTTATAAAAAAAAAAAGAATTTCCAAAAAACCAAAACAAGAATACCAGAAATTCTACTTGATAAGTAAGAATACCAGAAACTTCCAGTTGTAGAACGTTATTCAGGCAGATTTTAAAATTTTAAGGCTAGGGTCATTTTTCTTTAGGTAAATGGCAATAGTGGGTTCAATCAATTGAGAATGGCAATTGTTAAACCCTAGGTCATTCCTGAGAGAAAGGATAAGTTCTACAATGATTTAAAGCTTCTTTAAAGCATCTTACGTTGCTGAAGTATGATTCACCTTCAAGCAATCTCAAATATTCAAAAAGATAGCATCTGAATTCTACATGATATCCACAACATCTTGACTAGGTAGACAACAAAGTTATAGAAAGATTCATTTCATTTTTAACAGAATGATACCAAATTCCATTATGTTAAATGCTTGAAAAAATGCTCAAACTAGATAATTAACCTTATCTGCTTCAGCCAATTTCTTGCTAATTCTGGCCTTCTGTTCATCTGATACGTCATCTGCCTCAACAACCAGCTCAAGTAACTGGAAAAAAAGCATTCAATTATTTGTATCTTTATCTACCAACTGCAAATGGTAAAGAACCACTAACAAAAGTATAATTTGGAAACCTGGTAAAGCATCTGAGAGACCGGATATCCCTCTGCAATTATATCATTGACTTCCTTGTTTGCCACATCAAAGTTACCACTTTTACAAGTTACAAGGAACGCCTTGACAATCTCTTGTGGAATGACCTAATAATAAAGCGTTTAGGAGTTAGCACATGGCGGGGATTCTAAAACTGGAGGAAAAAGTCCTTGTATTTATGGAGAGTGCTTATATTTATCATCGGTTGCCGAAAAACGAATAACGAAAATGCTTGAATGATGATATGAAGTTCCACTATCACATCAATAAAGCATGGTACTAACAGCAAAATGTTGGAATCAGAGAAAACACCCAAGTGTGAAATTCATGGATGAAACTTCCAACATCTTGCACCAAGTCTGAATTTTTTCAGAAGAAGTGTTATCACGAATGTTGAACAAGGTATTTCAGTTGGAAGGATCAAGCCTTTCAACTCTTGTGGGGGAATCATGATTAGTCATCTATTATATGCGGATGACCTCTTAATTTTTTCTAATGGCGGCAAAGTGTCGATTAGAAGACTAATAGAGGTAATTCGTTTATATGAGGTTATGTCGGGTCAACTAATTAGTCCTCATAAATCTGCAATTTTTTCTCTTCTAATTTTTCTGTTGATAGAAAATTGGAATTGAAACGTATTTCTGGCTTTGAGGAAGGTGCATGGCCTTGTTCTTATCTGGGTATCCCGTTGCATGTGGGAAGAATGAGATTATGGATGTTTGATCCATTGCTTGTTAAAATTCAAAAAAAATTGGCGGTATGGAAAAGTAAGTTACTTTCCTTTGGTGGTAAAATTATGTTGATAAAGCATGTTTTGAATAGTATGCCTGTTCATATGCTTTCAGTTTTGAATTTGCCTAAGGGAGTTTTGTCTGCACTCAAGGGAATGTTCTCAAATTTTTTATGGAGTTCAACCATAGAAAATAAAAATAAGGAAGTGGATTTCGTGGAGGAAGATTTGTATGCCGGTAGAGGAAGGGGGACTTGGAATACGAGATTTATCAGAGGTTCAAACTTCTTTGCTTATTAAGTTTGCATGGAAAAAATTTTTTGATAAGTAAGTTTGCATGGAAAATTATTCATGGCAATTCTTTATGGTCGAATATTTTTTCTGCTAAGTATGTAGGTGATGTTCACATTTCTTCAATTATGAATTTGGGTAGGGGCTCTCAGTTTTGGAAAGGAATTATGCAGATAATGCCAATGGTTTTGGAGAACTCCAGTTGGATACTTCCTAGTGGAAACACCAGCTTTTGGCATGATAACTGGTTGGGAGATGGTCCTTTGGCAGCAAGCAGTTTAGGGGAAGTTGATGCTGGATTGAAAGTAAGAGCTATGTGGTCTGAATTTGGGTGGGATATTGTGAAGTTGAGGGCTCTTGTTCCTGAACAGGTGGTGGATAAAATTACTCATTCGGGTATTAATTTGAGAGATGGAGATGACATATTTATATGGGTGCCTTCGGTTGATGGGGAGTTTTCTACCAAGTCAGCTTGGGAGATTGTGAGGAAGAAAGGTGAGAGTTGCCCTCGGCACAGGTGGTTGTGGAAGGCTTTAGTGCCAAAAAATATGTCTTGTTTCTGTTGGAGGGCTAGACGGCAAGCAATTCCAACTGATGAGGGTATTCGACAGCTGGGTATCCCGATGGTTTCAAAGTGTTGTTGCTGTGTTGTGCCGAATATTGAGACATTAGATCATGCTCTTTGTGTGGGGGAGGGACCGAAAACAATATGGAGATATTTTGCTTCTATTTGTGGGGTCCGATTACCAGGCTTTTTGACGTGGAAGGGGATGATGAATTTTTGGTGGGGACGCGCGGCTTCTCCATCCCAGGCTGGTTGGGTTCCTGGTATTTCTTGGGCTCTTTGGAGGGCTAGATGTGCTCTCGGATGGAAGGTGTTAGTCATGATTGGAGGGTCATTTTGAGTTGTGAAAATAAATTTAAGGGACATCTCACAAGGGTTGCGGCATTCCAAAAAAATGGGAGCTAATAATTTGCTAGTTTTGCAGGAGTTAAATTGTCCAATACTTCCAGTGAGTAATAAATTACCAAGGTTGATTATGTGGAAGGCGCCAGTTGTGGGGTTGCTTAAACTAAATGTGGATGGCGGATCTTGTGGTAATCAGGGTAGATCTCGTGGTGGAGGCATCATTCATGATTATCAGGGTAAAGGGTTAGCGGGTTTTTCTCATTTCTATGGGCATGCGACGAATACTATTGTTGAGTGCCATGCTTTACTTGATGGGCTACGTTTGTATCAATCGCTTGGTTTGAGAGATTTAGATTCAAGTGTTGTGATGGGTTGGTTAGCTTCCAGGATATGCAAATATTGGTTTCTTTGGGATTTTTAGGAGGAGATTAAAGAGATTGTTAGTTTGCTTAATATTCGGTTTAGACATAATTTTAGAGAGGCTAACATGGCAGCGGAGTTTTTGGCAAAAGAAGGCACGAAAGGCAGAGTTTCAGATTTTATTGGTGAGGAGTTTGTGCATGGACGACTTCGGGGCATTATTCGACTAGATAAATTGTCTTTTCCTCATTCGGCTTTGATTTATTATACAGGAAAGTTATGTGAATGGTTTTCCTCAACCTCAGTGAGGTTTATCAATAATAAGAGGCTAGACCTCGGTTTTTCTTAAAAAAGAAAAAAAAAAAAAAAAAGTCTCAAGCAAGCTTGCGTGCACAAGCACAGCAATCTTTGATGTTGAGAAAAGTTTCTTATATACTTTACCACATGGATATAACGGGTGGTTTTATTCATTAAAAGCCTAAAGAAGCCACAATTAAATCAGATAAACATATAGATGTATACACATATTGCATCCATGCACCTATGTGTATGCACGTTTGTGTATGGATGCATTTTAAGACAAACAAAGCCTTTTGAAACTTTATCATAACTTACCCCAGACACACTAATCAGATCCTTCGAAGAAATGGATGATCCAAATAATCGCGCAGCTGACTGAAATATGCCAAGACAGATTAGAAACTTAAGTTATTATCTACATACTAAGCTCCAACTCAGTGTCCATGGAATAGTTAGTACAAAAGAAAAAATAAATGGATGAAGAGGGATTAAATTTAAAAGCAAGACTACAGAATAAACAATTGAGAAATGCTCTTCTTCATCCTAATCTGGCATCCCCAATCACACTTTGTGACGTGACACAATTCAAATGGGTGTCATTTAAGTGATCAATAGAAAAAAAAAACACTTGAAAATGGAACACACAACATGTGTGGTTGTGAATGACAAGATTTAAATTGGAGAGTAACATTGCTCAACATCAAGAAATTGTACAATTATACTGTATAGATATCCAACAGCCCTTAATCACAAGACAAAGATTTGTGTCTCCAAGCTCCAATGTCAGAGCTACTTTTATTTGACCTTTTTCATTGAAAATTCAACTCAAAAGAGCCCATGATCTCTCACAAAATCATATCTAGTACTCCGTTTATTAATTGCTATTTAAAGGCCCAAGATCCACAGAAAACAAAGCCACTTGAGAATTTAAGATTTTGATACTCCAGATTAATAACAGTATTTTGACTGGAAGACCTACTATTTAATCCTTTGTACAATTTCAACCATGACCATAGACCAATGAAATGGAAAACCTATATTGAAAGTTCCTAGCAGTCAACCCATCATCATCAATCAAATAATTTTTTTCCAATTTTATCACGGATTTGCCAAAATGAATGTATGTTGAGCATTGAAGAAAATACTAACTAAATTGAAAACACAATGGTTATTTGTGGCACCTGTATATCTGGCACTGCCAAGAAAGTTTTTTGCAAACCAATATTTTAAGCTGAAGGTTTCAGAGATGCATTGAAGGATTATCCACTCATGGGATGGGGGTGCTTCATTGGAGCAACCATCAACAAAATGTATGAACCAAACCAGTTTGGCAAGAATAGATTATTTAAGAAGCAGAGATGGCATCCAATTTAAAAAAGAATGCTCTTCTGCATGCGCACAGAGATGAAATCATAATATTCACATACTTTTTTTTTTATAGCTGATAATATTTACATACTTGAACACAGGACAGGAAAAATACAAACCAGTTCTCACCTGTAAGTACGTAATAGCCCGACGAAGATCACCTTGTGAAATAGAACTCAAGGTTGAAAGAGCCTAGAATTATGCATCATATTAATGAAGTTAGAAAACCTAAGACCAAAACAATGAAGAAATCTACTCTGAAAACTATTTCAAAAGACAAATCTGAGACATTATGGCTACACCTCGGCATCCAGATTGAGGCANTGGAGCAACCATCAACAAAATGTATGAACCAAACCAGTTTGGCAAGAATAGATTATTTAAGAAGCAGAGATGGCATCCAATTTAAAAAAGAATGCTCTTCTGCATGTGCACAGAGATGAAATCATAATATTCACATACTTTTTTTTTTATAGCTGATAATATTTACATACTTGAACACAGGACAGGAAAAATACAAACCAGTTCTCACCTGTAAGTACGTAATAGCCCGACGAAGATCACCTTGTGAAATAGAACTCAAGGTTGAAAGAGCCTAGAATTATGCATCATATTAATGAAGTTAGAAAACCTAAGACCAAAACAATGAAGAAATCTACTCTGAAAACTATTTCAAAAGACAAATCTGAGACATTATGGCTACACCTCGGCATCCAGATTGAGGCGTTCTTCTTTGCAAATATACAATATTCGACTGCTCATGATTTCTTCTGAAAGTGGTTTGAACCTGAACTTTGCACACCTTGAAGCAAGTGGTTCTATGATCCTACAGAAAATACAATCATCTTCATCATAAAGTATAAGGGTCTCCACTCAATCATCTGCATATCGGTGTGATATGAAAAGGTAAAGATTCACATGAAAATTGAACAAAAGAAACTTTGAAAAACATGAGAACTTTGTAAGTCTTAAGACCTATTGCAGCTCCACTCCGTTTGGCTAAGTTCAGCACTAAAATTATGGGTCTTTCCTAGGAGCAGAACTATTAACAATTAAGATCATAAAATGCCAAAGATGAAATCACAAATGATGATTATATCAAAAACAATGAGTGGGTCTATATTTTTCCTTTATTCAAGCCACCGACCTGATCCTTGCCTCATGCTCCCAGTTAACTTAATCATTGTTGATAAGAAATGAAAGCAACTTACATACACGAGTGAAAGAAATCAATGAAATGCGTGACTAATGACAATAGAGTTTGTAAAATGACTCCTTAAGCCTTGATAAAGTACTTTACACATGAACTGAACTGGTTCACGAGTAACAGTTGGATTAGGAAATTCTATGATGCAGTTACATAAGAGAACTGTGATTATACATGCTTGTCATTTTAATGAACGGAGAGTAGTTATAATCAGTCTATAAATCAGTTTGCCTGGATCATTTACTTTGGATATCATCACGAGCTTCATGTCAATTTCTATTATACTTTGCAATTGATTAGTGAGTCAGGGTCCTATCAACTTTCATACTAAATTAGGAAGCAGTAAGGCTTACCTGCTGATGTAATTACAGATGAAAAAAAATCTTGTAACTTTGGAGTAAGTTTCCATAGTACGCCTCAGGGCATTCTGTCAAGTAGAATATAAGTGGAGTGTATATTTAATTAAACAGAACCAAGGAAAAAATGGGTAACAAACATGCCTGAGCATCTTCAGTCATTGAATCTGCCTCATCTAGAATGATGATCTTGAATGGTGGACATGGATAACCTCTGAAATACCATGCAGAAAAGGGAAAAACATTGTTAAAAGTGCATAGAAGAAAGTGTAGACTAAAATAGGAATACCAATTGTACAAGGTATGAGTACACACCCTTGACGCTGACCAGAACCAACAGCCACGGCCGCAAAATCTTTGATCTTTGTTCTAACAACATTGATGCCACGGTCATCACTCGCATTCAGCTCCAGCACCCTAGACTTATAGAGCTCAGGCCTGCAAAACATCACGGTTTTATTACGAAGGGAAGACTGGTAAATTGAGTCTATCAACTCCACCATCTAGGATGATGGTCTATAGTTGTCAGGATGATGCCAACTAAAATATCCAAGTCCAGGTGAAAGACAGGTTTTATATATGCTACGTGTAGTCCAAAAGTGCTTTCTCTACACCGCGGGGTCAATAATCTGAATAGGCATATCAAGGTAGGGTAAAGAAAAAAATAAAATAACACGCAACAGAGGTTAACTGCTTGTCATGTCCTTTTCAACATGAGAAGCAACCCATTCCAAATTGTTTTCTGCCATCGAGTCCAGTTCCTGGACTTATGTTCCCCATTTTTTTTTCCCACCCACAAAGCTCCATGGGTATCTCTTCATTTAGCTTTAGGCAGGCATAGAAAAAAATGATTATATAAAGGTGTTTGCATCAAAGCATTAAAAGAAGCAGATCCATGATGTACTTCGAGCAAAACTGGTGCTTATACAGGCAGTTGGAAGCAATTAAGCTCCCAAAGAGACTCACTTGTCCGCCCAAAGCAATTAAGCTCCCTCAGAGCACATTGTAATAATGCTCAAAGCAAAACTAATACTTCAATTAAAATAAATTAAAGATTTATAAGCAATAGGTGCAGTTGTAACCCAAAGAGCTGGTGGGCGATGGCAAGCGCGGTAGTGGTCTTGCCTGTGCCTGGCGGGCCGTAGAAGAGCATGTGCGGGCACTAAAAAACAAGGAAAAACAAAAGGCAAAAAGAATATTAAGAAAGGGGTTTTCTGAAATTGAATCATTTTTGCAGAGTGAGTGTAAGAGCTGGTACATTGCTGGTTTGGAGGGTGTTTGTGAGGACCCGAACCACCTCTTCCTGGTGTGCTACATCTTTCACTTGTTTTGGCCGACTGAACAATTTTCACGCGCACGCACACATAAACACTCCAAATTTAGAATGTTGGAGACAATAAAAGCCATCAAAATAAAGAAAATATGAAACGCAGTAGAGAGGTTTTGGTACTATTTTTCGACCCATTGCTGAGAGCTTTGCAATACTGGCGCCATTTTCTTTTTCTTCTGTAAATCTTTTCCCTGCCTTCTGTACAAGGCTTTCTTTTCCCCCGCTTTGGTTGAGGTCCGAGAGAGAAGAAGCAGGCTCTCAGCAAAAGCTGCAAAAGTGGCGTCAATGCCAAAGAGAAAATGAGAGGGAGGGAGAAGGCTCTTGGGCAACCGAGGGGAAAAAGAAGTTTATGCTAGCACTGTTCATTCGGGTTCCAGCCCGGGAATTCGAATATACTCGGATCGGAACCCGAATTTCATACCCAGGCCGGAACCCGGATAAATCCGGGTACTTTTTTTTTTTTTTTTTACTTACAAGAGCTGTTTTAAGGGATCAGTTCATATATAGGGCCCTCAAACCTCCACGGCTTAATTAATTTCCTCTCCTTCAAGTAAAGATAAGTGGTGGAGGGTGGACCTTAATTTGGCGCCACCCAAATAGTTATTAGTGCTGGCCTGTTAATACATCTCTTTTATTCTTACTTCTTAATACAGATAAGCTTATAAACAATTAATTAACTTTATAACTAAATGTATGTAAAAAAAAATCAATATTTATCATGTAAAATGCATGCAACATACACGGTGCAATCCACTATATATTACATTGTTTGAACTAATTTACTAAGAATATTACAAAGCACATACATTACTTTAATCAAACTCTAATACACAATAAATTGTTCGATTCCCGAGAAAATCATAGAAAAATATTATACGAATTTCATCTATCGTCCCCATCGATTCTATTGTGTTGTAAGCAAGAATTCCATCGAAATGGTCCACCCAGTCTGTTTAAAAGATCAGACTCCATTAGTGGGTTTGTGTCTCTTGTTGTAAAGGAAAACAATCATATGTTGCCTTGCCTGTATTCAAGGAAATGTATTCAAGGACTCAGAGACAAGATCTGAGGAAACTTTTTCAGGGTATCCAACATCAGATTTTCTCAATTCATGTCATTTGTGCATATCAGAAACTTATATGTACAGGTGACTGGGATTCTTGCAGCAGAGGCAATACAGAAAATTAAACCAATCCAGTAAATTTTATTATAAAAGTAGAGCATATCATGTAGTATATATATACTTCGATGAGAAATATATGAACTGTAGAAGAGAGAACTATATATGAGATCCACTGAGTCTTGAGCTTCAATGGCATAAGATGATAATGAGGCTCACAAACATATGAAAAGAAATGGCATGCGCATAAGATGAAGGGTTCAGTTCTGACTTCTGAACTGAATTTCAAGAACATTTGAAACTTTCAAAGGACCAATATATATATGCCTTAGAGATAAATGTTATCCACCAACAGCCCGTCAGAGATATATGCATACTGCTTAAAGACTGAATGATATTGTTTTAAGCAGTGTGTATTGTGCATTGAGAAAATACAAATAAAAGAGCTCTAATACAAATCAGAAGATTATTCCGATGCTTTCAACAATACGAAACATGACTAATTTCGTAAATGGTACATTTAGGACCACCTAAATCATGACTAATCAAATACAATTAACATAACATAAAAACATTAATCAAACAAATAATAGCTAAGAGTGTCACAGCCACATTTGATACAAGAAAGATGTAAAGTTTGCACTGTGACATTAACTGCATAATTAGGAGATAACACAAAAACCACATAACTTTTCATCCCCTAGTTATTCATGCGAATAAATTATTTGTCCTTTTATTGCTGGCATAAGAATAAGAAGGTTTGCAAAAGATCAACACAAAGATGAAAGAAGGCTTTTTAAGCTCAAAAAGCCATCGACTTGACCATCAAGAATTCTAGATACATTGGACTCAAACTGTTGTATTTATGGAAGTTTCTCTTCGAGTCAAACAGGGCATGGATGAGTACATACAGAGAGTGAAAAAGACAAAGTAAACAAATTTGGACTTTTTTCCTTCAACTTTCCCAACAACCAAATAGATTTATTAAAATAGAGAATCAACGAATCCATAAACAAGTCGATACCCAATATAGATTAACAAAAAAAACAAGTTTCCAAATATTCCAAAAACCACACGGCCACCAGCAAACAGATGGTCAAAGCATCCATCCACCACCGCACGACCCATCTCAACGAAAAATAGATCACATACCCAATGACCTTGTACTCACGCACAGAAACATAGTTACAAGGGGAGAGAGAGAGAGAGAGAGAGAGAGAGTACAGGAACAATGACCTAGAGGTAAAGGTCAACGGCGACAGCGACGGGGTCACGATGGCGGCTGTTAGGGACCTAAGATTTCTGCTTCTGCCGCAGCGCAACGAGAGAGAGAAAGCGAGAGACTACAGAGAGAGAGAGAGAAGTGAGTCGGGGAGGGTTTTGGGTTTTGTAATCCGGGTTCCGGATCCGTTTTGATCCTGGCTGGAACCTCCGGGTTCTGGACTGGGCCGGGACAAAGCCGACCCTGATGAACAGTACTAATTTATACTTATTGGGCTGCTCACGGACAAGAGACGCTTATTGGGCCGAGCTTCTCATCAGGTTCACGTTTTTTTTTCTCTCTTATCATCTAATTCCTTTTTATTTTTTTTAAGGCAAGTGGGAGTATATATTAGGGGTGTAGAACCGGGCCGGATTTTTTTCTAATTTGGTCCTAAACCCGGAAATCGGGGTCATCCGGGCAGTTATCTGCCCGGATTCAATCCGGGCAGGTAGAAAAATATTATGCCCGCCCAGATCCAGTTACAGATCCGGTTTTTAAACCGGATATCCATAACCAGGGTCTGTTTTAAAAAGTTTGTTAATATTTTAAAACGCAACATTTTGTTAGCACTGATCCTTTCAATTTGGTATTCTACTCCTCTCTCTCATTTCACACTCGACTCTCGACACTCGACCCTCGACACTCGACCCTCGACACTCGACAGACGACTCTGTCTCTCTATCTCTCAAGTTATAACTTCTGAAAATCAGAAACCCTAGCTGTCACCGGGAGGGCTGCCGTTTGCCTTTCGCCCATCTCTCTCTCAACGTCATTTGCCTACGGTATATTCTTCTCTCTCTCAACTTGAACTCTCCATTTGTATCCATCTGTGTAGCTCTGTTCCTTCCTGCAAAACACTACGGAAATCCAACTTCCCCTAAGCTCAAAAACCCAACTTTGCCTCTCTCTATCTTCTCTTTCTTTCTCTCACTCTCTCCCCGAAAACCCTAGCATCCCTCAACGAAACCCATAACTCACTCTCTCATAGTGCAGCTTCTCCCAGATCTGGGTTTACATTTTTGTTTGAGTCCATATCCATGTGAGTATCTCTCGCTTTTTAAAGGTAGATTTGGATAGATTAGATCTGGGTTTTCGTTTTTGTTTGAGTCCATATCCATTTGATTTGTGAGTCTTGGTTTCCATTCCAGATTTGAACGGGGTTTTTGAAATTTCGTAGTATAGATTTGATTTAGATTAGATCTAGGTTTACTCTGTCATCTCTCTTTCTCTACTCTGTCAGTTTCTTTACGGTATGGTCATCTCTATTTCTCTACTCTGTCAATTTCTGTAAATGATGGGTTTAGAGATTTTTGATTATGAGTGTTGGGTATTTTTTGTAAATGGTGGGTGTTTTGAATTTTTGGGATTTTTTTGTTTTAGGGTTTTATTGTATTATCGGGTGTTTTATGAAAGAGAGAATAAGAGGGGGTTTTTTTTTTTTTTCCTTACGTATGATATGAGTGGTTGTTTCAAATGGGGAGGGTTTGTTTTTGGTTTTGGAGAATTAACTAAGGTTTTTGCATATTAATTTAGGGGGCAAGGTGGGTTTGTTTCTGGTTTTGGGGAATTAACCAAGGTTTCTTGTAGATCTCTCGATTTGGTATCATTCTTGTATTAAATTCTTGTTTAGATTACCATTCTTGTATTAACAAATAAAAAACTTACTTCACCCATTTCTATGATGATGCTTGGCAAAGTTTTCTACTTCAGATAATATATTGGCAAAGACGAGTTGTTGTGCAATCTATGGAGACTTCTCTGGTTCATGCTTCACCCTATGTCTTTCTCTTTGTATGTGAAAATGTGTAGGGAAGGGGGGAGGAAGAACATTTAAGGAACATGGGGATTCTGCACATCTGACATGGAGTGTTTAATGCATAGTAGACAAAAGTTCATTCTAAATGACTTGTATGCTGTAGTAAAATACTTTCTGCATTAAAAGAATAAGACAAAATAGTCAAATATTTCCTTCAGCAACTCTTGACCCATGTCTTTACATCGAGTACTTTGGTCCTAGCTTACATGACTACATTAGTTTTGATTTTTGTACAATTTTAGATCACAAAAACTATTAATAATTAGCTTATACTCCTGCATAACTTCTGCATAATTATTCAAGTTATGCAGTACTTTTTGAATCTTCTGCACAGTGAACTTGGGTCATTATGGTACGACAGATTTGTTTAATTGGCCAAGCTTGTTTGAGCTTTTATCTGTAATCTCACCCTCTTTCTCATTGATTATATTTGTTGTCATTGTT
Organism: Pterocarya stenoptera; assembly: GCA_003123785.1. NCBI lineage: Eukaryota > Viridiplantae > Streptophyta > Magnoliopsida > Fagales > Juglandaceae > Pterocarya > Pterocarya stenoptera. The sequence continues at coordinate 195,651 of QEOT01000093.1, read as the reverse complement.
GGTTCTGTTAAATCAACTTTTGCAAAAGCATATACATTATTTTGAGAGTGCTCCTAGAAGAAAGATGAGACTTTTTCTTGGTGATATAGACCCAAGAACTAAAACTGTAAGACAGTAATTATTGTAGTGTCTTTGTGAGGTTTTGTTTCAAGTTTTATTCTCTTGTTCTTTTTTACTTATTGTTTCGAATCATTATAGTTTTCATTTTTCTGTTGTAATTGATGTTGTTGGCAACTTATGGAGAGACAGTCCAGTATAAAATTTCTCCATAATTCCAGATTCAAGATGTGAAGAGTCAAGACTAATGCATTTTGGGATGTATTATTATTTCTTTTGTTCTTTGTAAGTTTATGTTTTAGTTTAATTAGTTGTGATGCATTATTATTTCTTTTGTTCTTTGTAAATTTATATTTTAGGTTAATTAGTTGTGATGTATTAATAGTTCTTTTGTTATTTGTAAATTTATGTTTTAGTTTAATTAGTTGTGATGTATTATTATTTCTTTGGTCTTTGTAAATTTATGTTTTGCATTGTGATGTAACAACAATATTGTTTATTTATTTTGTTCTTTAATTTATTTATTTTTATATAAAAATCTTTTAAAAAGTGTTTAAATTATTTTTTTTAAAAAATCTGGGCAGTTTAAGCATATTAGATTTTTATTTTTAAAAAAACAAGTGCTATAAAAACATTTCTTTTAAGTTTAGTGTTCTTTAAACAAAAAAGGACAAAAGTAATAACAACCTGGATCATAGTGAAAAATCAGGATTTATATTGAATAATCCGGATTGTGGTATTACAAAAAAAAAAAAACCAGACTATAGTGAAAAAATCCGGATATCCGGTTACAAACCGGATATCCGGATTGAATCTGGTTATCCACTCGGATTTTTTTCGGATTAATCCAGATGGATAACCTCCCGAATTTTACCATCCGGATCCAGATCCGGTTATGGCCGGATATCCGGATCCGGATCCGGATGCACATCCCTAGTATATATTAATAGAAATAAAGACGGGAGCTCAACAATCATCTCATATAGTTTCAAATCTTGACAGTGTAAGCACAAAAACACTAAGTACTCGTATATTTTCGTAACTTATCTCATCTAATCATTACAATTTTTTTAAATTTTTATATAAAATAAAATAAATAATTTAACTTTTTCAAATTTTAAAATAAAAATAATATTAAAAAAATATATTCTAATAATATTTTATTTAATTTTTAACTTTAATCTTAACTCATCTCATCTTCCTTGCAAAAACAAACGAAACCTTAAAAAAATTGAAAAAATAAAAATAATATTAAAAATATATATTATAACAATATTTTATTTAATTTTTAACTTTAATCTAAAATCATCTCATCTTATCTACAAAAACAAAAAGGACCTTAAAAAAAAAAAAAAAAACTGAAAATCAAGGCAAAATTTTGGTCGAATTCAATGTTTGTTTCCTTGACCAACATGCTAAAAAAAAGGTCATCAAAGTGGTGGTGTTTGAAATATCTGGAGGTTGGACTAGTTTTGAGAAAATAAGCAAAATGTGTACGTTAATGTTGTGGACCAAATTGAGATTAACTAGATTGAAACCATTGATGAAGATCAAATAGAAAATTTGAAAGGGAGGAAGAAACCAATTAGCATCATATATAATAATTGAATGTGTAAATTACTTTGATATGTGTCGTATATATATTATGCCCAATTTGGGGCGTGACATCTATCTTGTTCTACGTACTTTCATTATAAGGTATTGCAAAGTGCATGTGTGCCTGGAATATTTAATTGGATGAGCATGCCCTTTCTAATTTATTTAATTTCTCTGATATTGATTCCACTAGGGAATGTCTGTGAGAGATGTATACTTGTGGATCAGATGGAAACATTTGATCAGGTACGTTGCAGATCATATAATTGATAACAATGTCATGGACCCCCTCAATTGATGCTGCGCAACCATATAAATATATATATATCGCTTTGTGATATTTATAAGCACTTGCGCGTATCCAAGGTTTTTGCATGCATAGTAACGTACTTCTCCACAATAAGTTTCTGGTTTTTTTTTTTTTTATGTTTTTCTTCGCAAATAGACTTTATTGATGAAAAGGCATAATGAACATAATATTATATATACATGTAGATATATATTAATAAGAGGGATTTTTTCCTGCCCAAAAGCCGGTATTCAGATAGCAAAATCCGGGTACATTTGAGTCGAAAATTAGGATTTCAAACCCGGTACCCGATTGTTTTTAAAAAAGCATGGAAAATCTTGATTAAGGGGATGTTTCAAAATCACTTAGGAGAAATATTGCGTCTTATATCTTCCATCATCCACTGATCAGTGGCTATTTAGAAATGATTTACATGAGCTAAGAAGATCACTGAGGAATCTCATGAACAAGTTGTATGAACGTCTGTGCTTCAGTTATTTTTTCAACTTTCTGATTATTACTAAATGAAGTTGACATTTCGATCATTCCAACTGCTCCATATTAATGTACGTAATTGATTCATTTCTTCCGTTTTTAGGCAAATAAAAGCCCTACCATGCACGGACTTCGTGGAAAGGATCCAAAAACTGATCATCAATGCTAGCATGCATGCAGTATCATGTGGGGTGATTTCAAATTGTAAATGGTATAACTCATCATGATCACGAAATATCATACTATATATTAAAATGAGAGTGCGGAGGATGTGGTATTGATCAAATTATTATTAGCTTATAGTAGATTATTAAGATATACTCTCCTTTTTCAATTTTATCAAGAAATGCCACATTATTAAATTGAAAAATGTTATATGTCTTCTCCTTAAACATCATTTTCTCATAATCTCCCCATGTATTAGAAGATAATTAAAGGATGCTCATGATGAATAGGTTTTCGTGATAAATAGGTTTTCTTGATCATTAAGATAAATACTCTAATCATAAAAAAATTATATAAAAAGTAATCTCATAAACTGATATGATTTGATGTGGTTTGTCATATTGTAAAATTACTTTTATTATAAAATAAATCTAACGAATTATATGAAGTCACGTCAGTTTATGAGATTATTTTTATATAATCCATTTGTGACAGTAGCACTCATCTTCTAGTAATATGCTAACTAAATTAAATTTTTTTATAAACACTAATTTCTTAGGATAAGATGGGGAATACGTACTATATGATATTCACATGAACTAAGTACTCCTTCCCTGGGTCCTTACCCTCTAAAAAGAGTATTGCTATGCATCATCCTACACACCACACACCAATGTATTTTTTATTTTTTTTTAATTTTTTTTAATTTTACTCTTCTTGAAATATTTATATTTTTTTATTCATCATTCATATAATACACATTTAATAAAAGAAACAAATAAAAAAAAATAAAAAAAGTTATGGTGTGTGGTGTGTAGGATGATGCAAAGATTAATTCCTCTAAAAAAAGTGTCGTTCATGCATACTGCACCCGCATGATGAAACGATGTATTTCATTAAACTGGAAAAAAAAAAAAAGCACCGTTTTGGGTAAAGCAAACATCATTGTCTTTTGAGTACTGCTAGAGCCACCGTTGGTAGGTTGGGAGCTACCGTTGATTTTAATATGTGTTTTTTTATGTATTTTTTTTCAGTTATTTTTTATATAAATTTTTTAATATTTTTAAATATTTAAAAAAAATAAAATTAAATTAAAATATTATTAAAAAAATACTTCCTTAATCATAAAATTAAAAAAATAATTAAAAAATACTTCGTTAATAATATTGTGAATTTTATTTTATAATTAAAAAAATATTTTTTAATGATATTATAAATATTTTTTATTTTTTTAAAATTGTTAAAAAAATTTATATAAAAAATCTAGCATTATTCTTGTCTTTTTACTCCATTCAAAATCGAAATGCTCTGGATTCCCTACCTATTCTGACATGGTCAACTTGGTCTCTTATGCCTATCTCTCCCTTCTTCAACCCTCTCATAGTATTAGTAATAGTTTCTCTATATGTATTTTTAAAATCATCTCTTTTAAAGAATAATTTTGTATTTGAAAAATGATTCTCAAATTAGCTTATGCAAATTTAAACCAAATAATAATAAAATATTTTTTTTTTATTTTTTATTTGTTTTCTAAAATTATTTTTTATATATATTTTACAATTAATATCTACTTTATATTATCAACTTAATACAAATTTTATGTATCAAAATTATTTTAATATAAATTTTACAAAGTTAATTTTAATGTATATGAGAGAGAAAAAAATAATAAAATAATATTTGAATAATGAACAGTACTTTTTCATATTTAAAGAATGATTATTTATAGTTATGTAAAAATATAAAGATAAAGAAGTTACTGCAGACTTTTTTAAAAATAGATTCTTTAAATTTAAAGATAAAAATAAAGATAGACAAGTCACTGCAAGCGCTCTCATTGCTACAATTTGAAGTTTTTGTCTACTACTGGTCAAAGGGAAAACTCCAAACCGGTTGGTTGTAAATTTAATTTTAACAACAACCAATAGAAATCCGTCACATAAGAGCACTTCCAACCGATCATGTAAAACCTCTATTTCTGTATAATTTAAAGAAAATGGTCTAAAAGTTACATCTAAGGAATTATCTATTTCATCTCTAATTTACAGTTGACTATAGTATTATCGCTATATTTAGCAGTAACTATTCACAATTGTAAATTATTTTTTAATCATGTCTCATCCTTCCGTCTCCCACAAATTGATTTGCACGGTATTGCACCTCTGACGTTAATTTTCATATGAAATCAGAAATATACTTCCTTTCTGCTACTCTCCTCAGCAACGCAACATTAATTTTAATCTCAAATATATATATATATATATTTTAGAATTGCTATAGGTTATACAAAAATATTAAATATATATACTTTTACAAAGAAAGAATCCTCTAATTTGGATTAATTTTATTATATAATCTTTTTTTTAATTAATTTATATTTTGATTTAACTTATAAATTTAGATTAATTTAAAATAGAACATAATTATATGATATTGTATATGGGGAGATATTACAAATATCTAAAGATATGAGGATATTATTGATAGTTTAGAGAAAAAATTTAAAATGAATAAAAAATATTATAAAATATAATATTTAAATGATATGAAGAAAAAAATAGATAAGTTGATGTATGGTATATTATAAAAGTTATTATGTAAAATATAAAAAGTAAGTTTTGATGATGTATTTTAAAGAATAAGATGAATAATCTATTGGGAGTACTCTAAGATGTGTACAATCTAAAATTTATCAAAAAATCTTCACAACTCCCTATTATTTATCTACACTCCAAACTTCATATATATTTTTTTTAATTTTTTTAATTTTTTTCTTTTATCAAATATTTTTTATATGAATAGTGAATAGAAAATTTGAAATAGTTTAAAAAGAATAAAATAAAATAAAATATTTTTAAAAATTTAAAAAAATGTGGAGTGTGGAATGTGGTGGAGATTATATAGCAAAATCCAAAATTTACACCCCATGTACATGAGAAATATTTTATTTTTTCATCTCTTTCCCCTCTCCAAACTCTCTCTCTCTCCTCACTCTCAACAATCGCCCTTTCCTCACTCTCAAAAAACTGCTTTTAGTTATTTTCGATTTTTTTTTTCTCAACCATCACCAGCACCGTTGTCTCAATTAGAGATTTGTGGCAGGTGAGGAAAGTTACCTGCATGAACATTTATAAGAGTTCCTCCTTTCACTTCATGCATGCCAAATTGATGTCCCCATTAAATCCTCAGACCTTGACCCAGAAGATTCCTTTACAGCCATCCTAACGATGGGTGGGAGAGAGAGACAGAGGGGAGAGCAACGGTGAGGGGAAGAGAGAGAAAAAGTGATGGAAAAAATAAAATAACGTGAGCATCTTGATTTGGTTTGTTATTTACTTTAGTGCAATCCATACATGGCAGTGTCTTATTCGTGGGTGTAAAAGAAAACTTGCCACCGACCGGCTGTCAGCGTCTCTCTCTTCGTCAAAATCTTAAACCAAACACTCTGATCACTGTCAAATGAGTTTCCTTTCTTTTAATGATATCCTTCCAACGATTCACAACTACTTTGATATTTATACTATATTTAAAACTATTTATTTATTTTATCATTTTTTAAACTATTTTTTAACATTTTTAATCATAAAAAAATTTAAAAAAATATAATTTTATTAATAATAGCTTCCTTAACCATTAAATAAAATAAAAAATTAATAAAAAATCAAATAATAAATAATAATAATAATAAAATAGTAATCATATCATTTCCCATTCTAGCACTGTCAAAAGAATTTTTTGGACACCTTCAAGATTTGAGTTTCACGTTTGGTCCTCATAGTTTGAATTGGGTTTTGTGTTATGGTCTAGAAGTGGGTTTCGTATTAGTGAGATAAGGTTTGTCTCTTTCTTATAATCCTAGGATACTTTTTAACCCTTTATTTACTTTTATCCACACGCGCGTGCTGTTAGCGTTATCGTTAAGTAAAAATGGACCCCTTCCTCCAATATATATATATATATATATATATAAAATCTATATATCTATATATATATATATGCACTCTATCGGGATCTGAGCAAGTGATGAGCAAGCATGACTTATAGCATCTATATTGGTATATGTATATGCATATGTAAAGTCATATTTGTATAATATGACTCTAAAATTCTCTACATTAACTTATACATATTGAAATATTTAGCTAGTTATAAATAATGCTTATCTAAATTTAGATAACTACTATTCACTCTTCAAATGTTATTTTACTAATTATTTCTCTCTCCTCTCACTCTCTCTCTCACAATCATTTCTTCTTCTCCCCAACAACACAATAAACATTTACTTGCACATTCATTTTATTATTATAATGTATTATATTTTTTTTTCATTTTATTATATTTTTAATATAATATATAAAAAATTATATTTTTTATTATTACATTTATATTATTAATATTAAATGTATAATTACAAAATATATATAAAAAAAATTGATTTTAGAAAAAATAATAATAAAATAATATCATTTTGTCTCAAATATGCATAAGCTAACTTAGAAGTTTTACTTAAATGATAAAATAAATATGTGAAGCACCTCAGCATTTTATTTGAAAAATTCCTCGTGAATAGCAATCATGCATTTTATTCTTAAAATGGGTCCTTCTACAGGAACAGAGGAAACGTACCAATCGATACATTTCCTCTATGGATTTCTTCGGTTCACATAGCATTTTCTTTTAAAAATAATAATTCAAGTATTAATAAATGATAACATATTATATATATATATCATCATGTAGTATTTTTCTCTCCTAGCTGCTCCTATATATCTCGCCCATCTTTCAGGGAATATGCCTACCTATATATATACAGGTCTCTAATTACCGATCCAAAAGCTACCCTAAGCAATCTAATACATGATTATATATGGAAAAAAATGGGACAGATATTTTTCTATCCAGAGTGATCTCAACCGGCATAGAAACTTCGCCAATAAAGCCATGCATTAACCCACATTGGTCATGGTCATTTCAAATAATCCCGTGGCATTTCATTATTTCTTCCTAACTTCACAGAAACCATCAATCAAAAAATGGAGAGCCAAGCACTCTGTTATCTTCCTTGTCTCTCCAGGTCCTTAATTTGGTTTCTCCATTTTACACCAATTTGAGAGTACATGACTAGTAGTTTTATCATGAAATGCCACATATATACATGATTATTAAATTGAAAAATGTTACTAATTGTCGTCTCCTTAAACATCGATCGTTTTCTCATAACATCGTCATGTATTATCAAATTATTAGAAGATAATTAAATGATGGTCATGATAAATAGTTTTCTAGAAATATGCTAACTAAATTAAGATTTTTACCTAAACACTAACTTTTTTAATGATAAGATCATCACGGGGAATATCGTATGTATTTCTATTCACAACTACATACTCCGTCCCCTTAGTTACCCTCTAATTTGTCGCTTGAGCCAAACGATACCACTAAATATATATATTTAGTAAAAATAAAAATAAAAAAGAGTAGAGGCTTTGAAAAAATGCCTAATTTCAGACTACGTACGTACCTTTTCTCTGTACCAAGGTATATTTATAGAGTCGGTGCTCATGTTTACCGCTTTTGCTTTTTAAGGTCTTCTTTTTCTTTTTCTTTTTTTTTTTCACATTTTTTAATATTTTTAAATATTTTTAAAAAATAAAAAAAAAATACCCCAATAAACTTAAAATTACTTCCTTAAGGATATTTATATGGGTCTGGCTCCAAACCGACGTCATGTGGTATTATTTCCAGTCGTCAATCAATGCGTTATCGAATCACCCCTTTTTCTGCACCCTTTCTTCTGGCCTGTAATTACTAATTATATATTCCTCACTTCTCTTCAAACTCTATCACCACACCCTTTCTCCTCACACCGAAGTCATTCTTCTCCCCTTAAGCCATTTTTGTCGGCAAGAAAAAAGCCATGTTGAAGAAATTCAGAGGGCCATTTGCTTAAACAATGTTCAAATCAAGAGCATAAAGATGGCTTCTGGGCAAGGGCCATCAAGTAAAGATGAGACTAATGTGATCTTGGGGGCAGGGTATCATTTGGTGTCGTGCAGAATGGAGGAAACTAATACAAAGCATAGTCTGACCCTACGATCACTGTAGTCTGTAGTTGCTCTCTTTAAAAAAAAAAAAAATTGTGTGCAGTATTGGAGTGAGAAACAGTTACAAACAGTTCCTAAATCATTTAGATTATGTCTGGAGGTGAGATGAGAATTTTATGTTTTGTTTTAAAGTTTAAAATATTATTTTTTAGTTTGTAATTTGAAAAAGTTAAATTGAAATTTGAAAAAGATGTATTGGGATTTGAAAAAGTTGAATTGTTTATTATATTTTTTATAAGAATTTAAAAAAATTGTAATAATGAGATGAGATAAGATAAAAATTTAAAAAAAGATAAAACATCCAAACATAACCTTATATAACGTAAAGAAACCAGTAACTAAAACATTAAATTTTGGCACGACCTCTCATGTAACTTGGTACCCTATCATCAGCTGGAACGACGAACACGATGATCGAGATGAACAATTACCTGCAACCGTATGATCAACGCGATGATCACGGCCGTCAGATCAGGAGAACTGGTAATTAATTGATCACGTATAGCATAATATATGATCTATCCTTTTTTTCCTGATGTTTTTCCACCATGCATCAGGCAATGTTTGGAGCGTGAGTGCTATCATTTTGGCAGCTGTGGTCGGAAATGGGGTTGTGTCTTTAGCATGGGCTATGGCTCAACTGGGATGGATTAGTGGTCCTTTGGTCATGCTCTTCTTCTTCGCTGTGACGGTTTCCACCTCTTTTTTTATTTCTGAATGTTATCATCAATCTCATATGGAACCAACTTTGGGTTTCCAGGGTGCCGTCAGAACAGTTCTTGGTAAATATGGCTTCCTTATATATATGGAATATTAAGAATCTAAGATCATGATCATGTTTGGGACGTAGTACTTGGCTTGGATTTAAATCGTTTACTTCTATTTTCCCTGCAGGTGAAGGACATGTCGTGATGTACGAAATGGTTAATGGGCTCAACCTCTTTGGAATGGCAATAGGGGACATAATAGCATCATCCTTGAGCGTAATGTAAGCTCATGTTTGAATTTCGATTTTGGATTATCCATACGATATAGTTAAGGTGGTTTAGATCTCATGTATGAAATATATATGCTAATTAATCAATGACTCACGTTAATGTATGCTAATTATTACAGGGCACTCATGAAATTTCATTGCTTCCATGTCAACCACGGCATAGATGGATGCCACATGAATATAAATACCTTTATGATTCCAATGGGCTTCTTTCAAGTATTTCTCTCTCAAATTCCTGCCTCTGATCATCAGCTGCGGCAGCTCTTCTATGTCGAACCTTTCCTGTCCTTCATATATTCAACGTTTCTTATTGCTCTTGGTATCGCCAAAATTTCAGGTCCATTAATATTGCACTTTACCATTTTTCTTTCTAAATATAATATTAAAAAATATATTCTAATAATACGTTATATATATTTAACTTTTTAATTTTAATCTCAACTCATATCATCTCATCTCTGAAAATAAACGGAGATAAGAAGTTTGACGCGCCAAAAAGTAAAGTAAAAAAAAAAAAATGTTTTCCTTAAATTACCAATCCAAATCCAAACACCATTTTTTTTTTTTTGGTTGAAGTGAGAAAATCATGACTTGTAAGACATGATGATTTGTTACTAATTATAACGATATACATTATAATGAAATTCGTTAACTAGCATCTTAATAAGGTTGATGAATATGCTGATATATATTTATTTTGTTACCTCGTCAATTATGTTTTAAGCATAACTAATTTCTGACTTGCTGTTGTAGAAACTGGGGAGTTTAGGGGAAGCTTGACTGGAATAAGCATCGGTACGGTGTCTCTATTCGGAAAGATAACTAGGATCTTCCTGGCAGTTGGAGATATAGCTTTTGCATATCGTGGTTACTCGGCCAACACCATTTGTGAAGTTCAGGTACTCTATTTCGATCCAGAATTTATACCCTTCATTTTTTCACTACAAGAAAAAAGATTTTTTCCACCGTCAAATTTCATCACTAATACCGTAGAAAATCACCAGATATACTTATTTTCGTCAAAATTTCATTTGCCACATGTTGGTCGGAATTGTTTGCTTTTTTTTTTTTTTTCTCCATGAAATCAGCGAATGTCAAAATTGGTCGCAATTAGTTACCCTTTTCTGGCGATTATTGGTCACCGCAATTACCTCTATAATCGCAGCAATTAGTTGTACAAATCCACTCTTACATCGTTGGAAAAACTTATTTGTAGCAAAAATTTTCTGCCGCAATAGGTTAAATCGTCGCCGCTAATAGTGAGATCTTTTTCTCGTCCAACCCCCAAAATCGCCACAATAGGAGATTTCCAAGCAATATCATGTTTGACACAACTTATTTGTGACATACGATTATCATTGCAAAAATATATTTCTGACGATAAATAGTCCTTTTGCGATGACTTCAACTTGAAGTTGCCGCAAATAATCTTTTACCAAAAAAAAAAAGAACTACTGAAACGTTTTACTAGTATTCCAAACCATCATGCAAAATATTATTATCCGTATGATATCTTCTTATAGTATCATCAATGTGGATTAACTTCTTTAATAAAACACATGACTAAAACAAAAAGTTATAGCAGAGTATTTTGTGATTGAAACACATGGAAACTTTGCATCCATATTTCACATGAATCTTAAACTACCTAAAAGGTAAGCTAATTACCTTAAATTCCTCACAACAGAAGGTGAGGAGCCATCTCAACGGTAAATAGTTCAATACCCAATGACCTTATACTCAAGCATAGAAACATAGTTACAAGGAGGGAGAGAGAGAGAGAGAGAGAGAGTGAGAGTACTGGAACAACGACCTAGAGGCAAAGGTTGATGGCGACAAAGATGCGGTGACGGCGAAGGAGATGCGGTGACGACGACATAGACGGGGTCACGATGACAGCGGCTAGGGACCTAGGTTTTTGCTTTTGCCACAGTGCAACGAGAAAGAGAGAGAGAGAGCGAGAGTACCGGAACAACGACCTAGAGGCAAAGGTCGATAGCGACAGAGATGAGGCCACAACGAAGGAGATGCGGCGACAGCGACGGAGACGGGGTCACGATGGCGGCGGCTAGGGACCTAGGTTTCTGCTTCTGCCGCAGCGCAACGAGAGAGAGCGAGAGACTAGAGAGAGATAGAGAGAGAGAAGTGAGTCGGGGGGGCCTTTACCAACGGGGTTCTTTTTAAAGACCCGAGTCCATAACCCGTACCCGGATTGTGTTGGTCCAGGTTTGGCAATTTGGATTCTAGATCTGTTTGAACCAAGCTGGAACTTGGAATCAGAATTCTATTTTTCTGGTTTTGGATTGGTCGGGAAAAAATACAGCCCAAATGAACAGTGCTAAAAGAAAGAATAGAGAGGGTATCGAGCTGGGAAAGAAAAAGGGGGAAAAGACGAGTTTTAAAAGGTTATTAACGGCACTTTTTATTCGTCGCGAATAAATAATTTGCCTCAAATTAATTTTAGGCGATAATATTTGCCTCAAAAAGTACTTATTGTAGCAATTTACATATTCGATGGAAATAAGATGTCGCTACAATTTCTGTATTTTATTGTGACAACACAAATCACCGCAATATATAAAAAAAAGTCGCTGCACAAAGTGATCTCCCAACAATTTCCAGTTTCGCGAAAAAAACCAGCGACAACTTGAAAATCGTGACAAATAAAGACTATTTGAGGCAATTTTTTTGCAACGATCCTAAAATCGCCGGAAAAAGCCAGTTCTCTTGTAGTGAATTTCTTGTATTTGGCAAATGAGTGAATATTATATATATATGTTGAACTTGAACTAATAATATTATGATATAAAACAGGTTAAAGTTGAGTCCCCACCATCGGGGTTGAAGAAGCCCATTATGATTAGCTCTGCCTTCATGACCTTTATGTACATGCTTTGTAGCTCTGTGAGTTATGCTGCTTTTGGAGATCACAGCACCCCTAGAGACCTCCTTGCTGATTTCGGTTTCGGTTACAATAACCTATATAATTGGCTGTTTGTCACAGCAAATGTTGCCTTGGTCATCCAGTGTGTTGGTGCATACCAAGTTCATTCTCGTGCACTCTCCGATGTGATTGAGGATGCCATAATAGACAAATTTCCTACCATAGTGATCACCAAAGAGATCAAAATCCAGAGTTTTCGTCGGGCCTACAAACTCAACGTCTTCCGATTGGTTTGGAGACCAATCTTTGCGGTCATAACCACTCTCATATCAATGCTTCTGCCATTCTTCAACGACGTGGTTGGACTTATTGGAGCTCTAGGGTTTTGGCCTCTCACAGTTTACTTCCCTATGCAGATGTATATAGTGCAAAAGAAGATACGAAAGTGGAGCGCTAAATGGATTCTCCTTCAAATCATGAGCGTCTTGTGCCTCATCATCACCATAGCTGCAGCAGTGGGCTCCATTGCTGGGTTTTTTCTTGATCTGGATACTTAACAAGCCTTTCATGAAAAACGACCAGGCCAAGCTGCAGAAACCCAATGCTAGATATCGCCATTAATGACAGAATTGAAGTTGTTGAGGACTTCAATCCTTGTTTAATTAGTACTTCCGTAAAAAGCAGCTAGGTTAGGTCAATATTGGTCCTGTTAATTGACCTAATATAAAGCCAGAACAAAACTGGTGTTGAGGACTTCAATTAATACTGCTGCTTGCTCCCTCAGTCCAGGCCTCTGGTGCGCTCAAACTTCTCTGAATTTGATTCTTTCTCTTTCCTTATGCCTCTTATTCTTGAAAGGGATAATTGGATTATTAATTAAGAGTTTATAATATGTATCATACCACGGACTTTTATAATTTCTAGTCTTTTTTTGGTAAATGTGCTACGCTGCTCCATTGGGCTTCTTTGCTGCTGTGTAAGTTTTGATGAGATTTCAAGAGTATTGACACTGAAATTCTTTATTGCTATCGAAGGAAATTTTTCACACAGATTGTCTATTGAGCTGTATCAAAGATATACAGATATTTAAAACTATTCGAAGAAAGAAGCTAAAATTAAGCCTAACGTTTACAAGGCATTTACACAAGATTTTCCTAGCTGTTACAGACTATAAATTTGCTGTTACAAACAGAATTTTAGCCTAGAAATCAGGTTGGCAAATCTTGAGCTTGATTTGAGGGATCTTCCTTGATACGCCCCTACAAGATGGAGCTGCTATCGGTTAAGCCAATCTTGTTTTTGAGAAAGTCCATGCATTGTCAAGACAATGGCTTGGTCAATAAGTCCGCAAGCTGATCTTGAGTGTTGACATGTTGAACATTGAGAACGCCCTTTTAAACCATGTCACGAACAAAGTGTATATTGATTTGAATATGCTTCATCCGAGAGTGCTACACAGGATTGAATGTAACACCCCGTATTTTAGTGTATTTTAATGAAGGATTATTTTAATTAATTTAATGATTGATTCTCTAGTTTTAGTATTTTGGGAGTTTTAAAATATTATTTTATAATATTTTATTGGGCTTTCTTCTTATTAATTATTATTTCAGATTTAAATTGATCTTTGATTTAAATTGGTTCGTTTATGGGTTTTAAAATTATTGTTGTTTTATTTAAAGCATTTCACTGCGTTTAATTTATTTTAATTAGTTTTGAGTTTATTTTGTTTTATTTAATTTACTGGTTTAAAAATAATGTTTTGAGGATCAGATGTGACTCGAAAGTGGTGAGGATTGGACCTCATTTCTTTTCCCCCATCTTTTCTTTTCCTCTTTCCTTTTTTTTCTCTTCCTTTTCTTTTCTTTTCTTTCTTTTTTCTCCTTCTTCCCCGTCGGACCACCCAGCCCCGCGTCTCTCTCTCTCTTCTCTCTCACGTCTGATCGATCTTAAGCCACCAGCGCCGCCTCCAGCCGGCCGTGGCCCTCACCGCCGGCACCATCGGCTCCCCCGTGCTCCGGCGACCTTACCCACCCAATATCCGGCCGCCTAACGCTGCCGTTAGCCGCCAGTAGCCATGCGAAGCCTACGGCTTCTCCTCGCCGTTCCGCCGCCGTCCGGCCACCATTGGCCACCATTTCTTCACCACTTCTTCACCGGCCCAATACCAAGCTTTTCCACCCAAACCCAGCCCCGATCCGTGGCCTGAGCCGCCCGTGCGAGCTCCATTTCCGATTTTCTATTCTCGGCCTTAAACCACCATTTCGGCCGCCACCCACGGCCAACTTTCACTACCATTAGCTTCACCGACCTCAATAGGCCCTGCCTTATCAATTTCAAGTCTTCGTTTGACTCCGTGCAAATTTGGGTTTACAGTGTATTCGGCCACAGTGTTTTTATACTGTGGAGTTGCTGATTTGGTGCTTCCAGTTCCTCCGTGATCCTCCTAAATTTATTATCAACTGCTGTAAGTATTTCTCCAAAAGACTTTTAAGACTTTAATATATTTTTGCACTAACTTGTTTTATAAACTGTGAATTGGTTATGTGGTTGTGCTGATAACTGTTGGTTGTTGATTTCATGGCATTGTGCACGCATGCGTGGGTGTGTGTGTGTGTTTTAAGGAATTATATTTGATGCTTTTCGGGTGCGTGTGTATCACCCCCAAGCCGAGATGGGATATTATCTCGGTGGAGCTCCTCTAGACACTTGGGAGCGGAATATACTGAGTGTCGTCCCCTGGGGCTTTTGCCCGGGACTTGGACGGGATGCTAGCGCTCTCGATCCGACTCCGTGACTCCTCGGGCTGGCGGGGGTCAGAGGATGCCTGGCTATGTACGCGGTGGGCGCGGAACTGGGCATCACTCATGTATCACTTGCACGGTCGTTACCCGTGGGGTGAAGATGGGAAGCCAGAGTATGTGGATGGTCCCTAGGGGAGGCCATGGTGCATACGGTTAAAATTGGAATTAAAGGAATTATTCCTGGATTTGTTAATCAGTGCCAAATGGTGTTTTTGGCGTGAGTGAGAAAATTGTGTTTTTTGAGAAATGTGTTTTCTCGGGTTTTTACGCTTGGGTCATCATGAGCATGCATAGAGTTGGTTGTTTAAATATATTTAATGTCTTTGAGTTTTCTGGGTTTTACTTACCTGCGGTTCCATTTTTGTGGAACTGTAGATTTTGATGCAGGTTTTGATGAGGCTGAGCCCGAGGATGCGGCTCTGCCTGAGGAGTAGGGACATGGCTATTTTTGTGTTGAAGATCATTTCTGCTTTTGTTATTTGTATTTTATTTGACGTGATGCTGTTTTGTAAATAAAATTGTATTATGTTGACATGTGGATTTTCAGTACTCTGATATTGTATTAAACTCTGGTACTTAGTTGTTTGACTTAACCGTTCCGTTGCGTATTTTATTGTACACGTGTTGCATTGCACACACTCAGCACATGTCGATGGGGTGCGTGACCGTGTTGTCATCATCCCGGGTGTCTCGATTTCCGTGTGTGTCCGTACATGGAAGTTGGGGGCGCCACATTGAAAGTAAGATAAGTTGCACCCAAATTATCACAGAACAGTTTCGGTGAAGCTATGATTGGTAGCCCAAGTTCTTTGAATAGTGAGAGTAGCCACACAGTTTCAGAGGCTACATTAGCAAGAGATCGATATTCAACTTTGGTTACGATCTTGCTACAACTATTTGTTTTTTTGAACTCCAAGATATGTGATTTGATCCAATGAAGCTTATATATGCTGATGTTGATGTACGATCATCAAAATTTTCTGCCCAATCAGCATCTGAAAAAGTTATAAGATCAAAAGTGGAGTTTTTTTTTATGTGAATGCCATGAAAGATTGTTTGTTTCAAGTAGCGGAGAAGCCTCTTTGCAGCCGCCTAGTGAGTCACTGTGTGTTTATGCATAAATTGTGACAATTTGTTAACCGAGAAACAAATGTCTGGGCGTGTGAGAGAGAGATATTGGAGGCCTCCAATGACACTTCGAAATTCAGTGCTATCAAAGGAGGTTGTACCATCAATGAGCTTCAAGGCCGTAGTGGTGGACAGCGGAGTGGACACTTCTTTGGCACCCATCATGTTGGTCTTGGAGAGAAGATCTTGAATATATTTATGTTGAGATAGAAAAAGACCTGATCTGGTAGGAATTACTTCCATGCCCAAGAAAAAATGAAGCTGGCCCATATCCTTTAAAGAGAATTGAATTCCAAGTTGTTCAATAACATGAGATGAAAAATCCATGTTGCTGCCAGTGAGTACCAAATCATCCACATATACCAATAAAAAACATAGAATAGATTTTTTTTGGTATATAAATAAGGAGGAGTCAGATTTTGAATTTTGGAAACCAAGACTCATAATAGCCATCTTGAGTTCCAAGTAACAGGCACGAGGGGCTTGTTTTAGACCATAGATGGCATTGTTTAACTTGCAAACATGGTTAGGTCTAGAAGTATCTTTGAAGCCTGGTGGTTGGACCATATATACAGTTGCTGTCAACTTTCCATGCAAAAATGCATTGTTAACATCAAGTTGTCTCAAAGGCAATCCCTGCATCACAGCAACAGTTAGGACAGTTCTAATGGTATCCGGCTTCACTACAAGGCTAAAGGTTTCTTTGTAGTCCAACCTTGGGCTTTGATTGTAACCTTTAGCTACAAGTCTCGCTTTAAAACGATCTACTGACCCATCAGCTTTTCTTTTCGCACAGAAGACCCATTTGCATCCCACAGGTTTACAATTATTTGGGGGAGAGACCAATTCCCATGTGTCATGGCGCATAAGAGCCGTGAGTTCTTCTAACATGGCCATTCTTCAGTGTGGTTTACGAAGAGCTTGTCCCGCACAACTGGGTTCAATGGTTTTGGGAATTGGGTGTTTTGTTGTGGAGTTAAGCTGTTTGGGTTTATGGACGTTGGTCATTGACCGAGTGGTCATGGAGTGAGTTCGGCTAAGTGATTGTGTAGGTGGGTTGCACGGAACTGAGATGGGATCATTGTGCAAATCAGTAGCCTTAGAAGCAGAAATTCATGTGAATGTGAAGTGGAATTAGCATAATCATGTGATTGCAAGAGATTAGGGCTGGAATTGACAAAATGCAAATTTTGGGAAGTAGAAGATGAAGCAAGAGAGGCGTTACCTGGAGGTGATGCGAAAGGGTTAACCCTTGCCGGAGTCACTGGTAGAGGTTGAGGAACCGACGGAGACACCGCTTTGATGGGTTGAGCACTTGCCGAGGACGACGAGGACACAGGATTCGCAGAGGGGCCATTCTGTGTTTCATCGAACAAGACATGCCGAGAATGATACATCCTGTTTCTGATTAGGTCAAAGCATTGGTATGCATTGCGGGCCGAAGAATAGCCCACGAAGAGACAGGGAACTGCTTTGGGCTAGAGTTTGTTGGTATTATAAGGCCAAGTGAGAGGGAAGCATAAACAACCAAATCTTTTTAACTTAAGATAATTTGGTGATTGTTTAAACAATGCTTCAAATGAAGATTTGTGTTGTAAAAGAGGTGTGGGTTGGCTGTTTATAAGATAGGTCACAGTGGAAAAAGCATGGGGCCAATATTTTAAGGATAATGAGGCATCATGTAATAATGTGAGGCCCGTTTCCACTAGATAACGGTGACGATGCTCGGAAATACCATTTTGTTGTGGTGTATGAGGGGTGGTGTTATAATGACTGATTCCATGGATAGAAAAATATCTTTTTAGAGCCACAAATTCACCACCGTTATCCGAGTAAATGGTTTTGATTTTTTATTGGAACCGGGTTTCCACAAAATGTTTAAATTGAGGAAATGTTTTGCTAACACCAGATTTAGTTTCCATAAGATAAAACCAAATATATTTTGTGAAATGGTCAACCAAAATCAAGTAATAGCGTGATCTATCAATTCCAATTGAGTTGGAAGGGCCCTAAACATCAGTGTGGTTTTATTGGTTTTCAGAAAATATCTAATCTCATCTCAATTTCATCATTACACTTTCCCAAATTCCAATATAAAATAAAATAAACAATTCAACTTTTTCAAATCCCAAAATATAAATAATATTAAAAAATACATTCTAACAATACTTTATTTAAATTTTTAATTTTAATCTCAACTCATCTCATCTCTTCTCCGAAAACAAACAATACCTAAATTAAGTCAAGAGGAGCATGACTTTAAGACTATTTTGCCGAAATGGTTGTTTGTGAGCTTTATTGATGGAACAAGAAGTACAAATATGGGAAACATGATTTTCTTTTATTATTGGAAGAGAGAAAGAGTTGACAAGTTGATGAACCAAATTCTGAGACGGATGTCCAAGACGTTTGTGCCATCCACAACGGAGGTCCATTCATACACATTTGCAACCATTTTTGGAGAAGATTTCACCATGGACTCCGGTAGGGTGTAAACACCATTTTCACACGCACCTTTGAGTAGAACTGCCTCCGTGATCGGATCCTTAACAAGAAAAAAAGAAGGATGAAACTCAACAAAAACACGATTTTGTTTGGTAA
Organism: Pterocarya stenoptera; assembly: GCA_003123785.1. Taxonomy (NCBI): domain Eukaryota; kingdom Viridiplantae; phylum Streptophyta; class Magnoliopsida; order Fagales; family Juglandaceae; genus Pterocarya; species Pterocarya stenoptera. Next base: position 176,531 of record QEOT01000093.1, on the reverse strand, counting down.
AATGATGGACAGAGATAAGATTTTTTTTAATAGTGGGAACACAAAGAGTATCATTTAAATGAAAAATGCGTGTGGGAGAGTGAAGGACCAATGAACCGATGTAAGAGACACGCAAACCTGAACCATCACCGATTACAACCTCGTCAGTGCCATCATATTTGGAATGAACTGATAAATTGGCTAAGTAACCAGTGTTGTTGTGGGATGCCGCCGAGTCAATGAGCCATTTTGTGTCTTGGGCTGGAGAAGTGGAGACACAATTTGCTGACGCTACAGAAAATTGGACCCTGGGACAGTATTTAGTAGTATGGCTCGTCTGTTCACAGAATTGGCATTTAGGTGTGTAACGACTTTGGCCATTGGGCTTGGGTTTTCGGTTGTCTTGTGGGCCAGTGTTGTTGCGAGATTGGACCGAAGAGTTATTATGTTGTCCTCCATTGTTACGGTCCAAGCCATTTGGCTTTGAAGAACCTTTAGAGTTCGAGCCTCCAGAAAAGGAACCTGCACTTGTTCATCGGTTGGAGTAGTTGGCGGAGGCAATCAGCTGCTAAGAGGTAGCTTCAAGGCGACGCAGGTAGGCATCGTGACCTATAAGAAGATCATGCAACTCCTCGAAGGTGAGTGGGCGTTCCCGTGCACGAATGAGGGCGGCGATCTCGAGAAAATCAGCACCCAGGCCATTGAGAATGTAGAGTGTTAGATCATCTGCAGAAATGGGATGATCAATAAGGGAGATTTCATCTGCAAGAGTTTTGACAGTGTGCAGGTACTCTTGAACCGTTTGATTTCCCTTCTTATTAGAGTCAATTCCTCTTTGAGTTGCATTGCCCTAGTTCGGGATTTGCTGGGATACATTGTGTGTAATTTGTGCCATGCTTCATGTGAGGTTTTGGAGATGGAAATGAATGATGTAATAGTGGTTGTGGTGGAGGCCAAAATGGCAAAGAGGATAAGTTTATCTTGTCTTATCCAGTGGATTCGTTGGAGATTGGGGATGGAGGAATCAGTGGAGTAGGGAGAGGGTTTGTCTCCAGTAACATGATCAAGGAGATTATACCCAATAAGTAAGGCTTTGAACTGAGCACGCCATTGAGGAAAAGTAGATGGTGTGAGTTTTTCGTTGATCTGTGAGGTGATATTGAGGGCAATAAGAGGGATTTCTGTGGGAGATGGTGGGTTTGAAGTCGGGTTATGGGTATGTTTAGAGGTGGGGATCGAGTTCTCATTGGAGGATGGCTCTCCTGATACCATGTTGAGATTTCAAGAGTATTGACACATAAATTCTTTATTGCTATCGAAGGAAATTTTTCACACACATTGTCTGTTGAGCTGTATCAAATATATACAGATATTTAAAACTATTCTAGGAACGAAGCTAAAATTAAGCCTAACGTTTACAAGGCATTTACACAAGACTTCCCTAGCTCTTACAGACTATAAATTTGCTGTTACAAACAGAATTTCAGCCTAGAAATCAGGTTGACAAATCTTGAGCTTGATTTGAGGGATCTTCCTTGATAAGTTCAGTATTCTCGTTGATTTTTATTTCCCCTAGCTCTAAAATAGTATGGTGTTGCCTTGATCCAATTTCAGACCAAAGAGCTGTTCTTCAAACCCGCGTTGGTTTAATTCCTTTCATACACGACAACAAGGAAGATGTGGAGAGGGTAGCCAACAAAACACCCTGTTGTAACCAATTTAGCGCATATAATAAAAAATAAACAAGGGGCAATGGAGCCAAATAATTGATCTGAGCCCATATTTCCTCAAGTAGATTGAGGAAATGACCGCCAAAGGCGGTTTATGAAACAGAACCATGAAGGTTTTGTAGAACTGATCTAAAAGCCATATTGGGTAATCGTGGAAAAATGTGTTTGTTGTTGAGAAATTCCGTTGCACCATTGTTATCATAAGCATATGATCTTTCGTCTCACAATTGCATGGGGCAGAAGTTTTAGCTTTGATCTTACTGCCACATCGTTGTGTAATTGTTTTAAAATTTCAGAGAAAGATTAACTGAGTTTAGTATTTAAAGGTGCCATGTGTTGCCAAAACTGCCAAGACCAAGAAGAAAGTTTCTGCTTGCTCAGACAATACAGGGTTCCATGAGAAAACTTTGCCTGCATCCTTGGGCTTGAAATCAAGTGTCTTTGTTCTCTCAGAGGATAAATGTTTCCCTGGAAGTGATCAATCGGTGGCTAGTGTTGCTGGCCATTCTGCTCCACGCGGCGTGGAAGCCGGTCTTTGTGCTCTGAGTAGCATAATTCGTGCTCCCAGAGGCATGGATATTTCTCCAAGTAGCTCAGCTAGTGGCTGCATTTCTTTGGACGAGAGCATGTCTACGTGCGAGTCTTTGAAGAGTCCAGAATTTGAATATATTGACAATGAGGATCTTCAGCTGTTAGATTGATCGAGAGGTAGACAAGCAACAGTCTCTTCATTTCAGACAATGCAGAGAAAACAGGTTTTTATTCTAAGATTTGTTTATTCACTCTCAATTTAACTTCATATATGTTTAGGCTCTGCCTCATTTAATTTGAAATTAGGGATTTGATATCTGTCCCAAGTATCATGCCCAATTTGGGCCGGAACATCTTGTCTACTTTTATTTAGCTGCAAAGTGTGTGCCTGGAATATTTACATCATGCCTTTTCTATTTTATTTTCTCTGATATTGATTCCAGGGAATGTCTGTGAGATGGGCATGCTTGTGGAGATGGAAACATTTGGTCAAGTTGTAGATATTGATAACAATGTCATGGACCCTCAATGCTGTGCAACCATTGCTTGTGATTATAAGCACTTGCGTGTATCCGAGGTTTGCATACTTCTCCACAATATGTTGTATTCACCGTGTTCTCTTATTTTTTTTCAGATTTCTGATTAGTATTTAATGAAGTTCACATTTCTTTCCTAACTTCTGCACATTATAATCGATTCATTTCTTCTGTTTTTAGGCAAATAAAAGCCCATCCACGGGCTTCATGGAAAGGATCCAGAAAGACATCAATGCCAGCATGCGTGCTGTACTAATGCCAGAAAGACATTAGTGTGCAGTTATTTTGGCTTTTTTGTTATCTTACCTTCTAGTGTTAACTGTAGGTTGCTGAAGAGTACCGGCTCCTACCTGATACACTATTTTTGATTTTTAACTATATTGATCGTTATCTTTCTGGCAATGTGGTGAATAGGCAACGGTTGCAATTGCTTGGTGTTGCATGCATGATGATTGCTGCGTAAGATTCTATAGTAGATTTGCTTACTAGTTTGACCCTGTGTTTGTATTTGTGCATGTGCATCTGCCTAACTTGTATCTATTAGAGAAGAGTTGAACTTCAAACCGGATGGGTGAACAAGCAGGATTTACACCTTCCAATAAAAATTTGACACGTCTGCATTCTAAGTAGGAAATAATATAAGCAAGTCCCACGCAATCACCCACATCTCTCTCTCTCTCTCTCTCTCTCTCTCTCACACACACACACACACAGCTTGATCGTGCTCTTTTCTCTCTTCTCACTTTGTCTCACCCCTCAGGCTCTCTCCCCGCAACGAATATTCTTGCTTCGTCATCAATTGCTCTGTATTATTTGTTCTGTTGGTTACAGAGTGTATGCCATGGCAGTGTAGTGATTTTATTGTTTGGGTGTGTGAAGAACCCTATGCAGGCACTAGGGGCTTAATTCCTGATTTGAATATTTAGCCGAGGAACTGGGTGGGTATTAATTGAAGGCTTTTGCACTTGTTGCAGATGAATTACTTGCACTTTGTTTGGTTATTGCCGAAGCAGTCACTCTCAAGCTCTCTCTCTCTCTCTCCTCAAACTCTCTCCCCCTCAGTCGATCTCAAGCTCTCTCTCTACTCACTATCTCTCCCCTCTCAATCTCTCTCTCTCTCTCTCCCCTCTCAATCTCTCAAGCTCTCTCTCCTGTCAAGAATCTCCAAAGCTTGTTGTAGCTTTCCATCTTTATAGAGTCATGAATTAAGGTGGGTGGGTATCATACAAACTCTTGTTTCTTAGATTCTTTATTATCCAGGACAGGTAATAGATTTGAGTTCTATGAGAGTTGTATGATGATGAAAGGGAGAGGGAAGAAAGAGCCAAAGCGACTGGGGGGTTTGTTTGTGTGAGATTTGTTCAACTGATATGTGGTTTTATTGTTTCCTTCTTGGAATGTAAGCGTGTCAAAATTTCATTGGAGGGTATAAATCCTCCTTTTTCACCCGTCCGGCTCCTAGCCTCACTCATTAGAGAATAATGATTAATAACATGTGGTGCAATTGTCTTGCCAGCAAGTATGAGGAGATCTGTGCACCCAGTGTGGGAGAGTTCTGTTTCGTAACTGATAATACATACTTCCAAGGAGGAGGTTCGGTTCCATTTTTTGTTGTTGGAAATTCTACTATTGTATGCTTCTTTGAATTGGCTTTTTATCACATTCCCCATAGACATTGACTGAAGGAATTTTTGCAGGTTTTGCAAATGGAATCTGCTGTGCTGAATTCATTGAAGTTTGAAATGACAGCCCCAACAGCTATATGTTTTTTGAGGTGATAGCTACTTTTTTATTATTGAGTGAAATTTCATTCATGTTGCTTTGGGTTTTGACTTTTGTCATTCATGACAATTGTTCAGGCGATTTGTTTGTGTTGTTCAAGCCACCAGCAAGGTATCACCTTCTTGGACTTCCAAGTGTATTAATTTTATGTCATACGTTCAAGACTTTTTGGGTCATATCAGTGGATTTTGGCTGTTAATTAATGTAACATATTAACAATCTGTCAATTAAAATTGTAGGTCGAAACTTAGCTGGTTTTTTTTTTTTTTAAGTATGTGTGAGATAGATACCAATACAAAAAAAAATGTGTAAAATAATGGCTGCCAATGCTGTCAGTTTTTGTTATCAAGTCTTGTTAAAATCTGAGTGATAAAATTTGTTTTGTTTCATTGTGGTGTTGATCAAAATCTTGTTATGGTGTGGTGTTGGTGCCTGCTAGCTACTTTTCCTAGGTTCCATCAATGCAGCTGGAGTGCTTGGCCAACTACCTCATGGAGTTATCCCTTCTCGAATACATCATGCTTCGTTATTCTCCATCGCTAGTCTGCTTCTGCTACTTTCTTGGCCAAATTTATACTTCTCCCGTTAAAGAAACCCTGGGTATGTGTGGAAACTTATTATACAGATTTTACTTGTGGCCAAGATGTTTATTATTCCATCTCTTCTGATAAAGGTATGTAACGTAGTTTAGTTACACCTGGAGTCTGCGAACGGCAGTATTTCTTCTTGTTGTAAACTTTTCTCAGAACCTCCTTCTGCTTCTGGGAAATCACCGTCAACACCTGCGCAATCGATAGCCTCACCACCTTTATCTTGGAGAGATTGTTGCAAATCCACCTTAGTTTTCTGACGCAGTTCATGGACCTTGATTCTTGCTATTGCTGTAAGTCTCGGAGCTTCCCTATGTTAAGGATACTCCAGAATCCTCTCCTGATCTTCAGCAATCCTCTACATATTGTGAAGATGCGTTATTTACTTCCATTTGTATTTTATTCACTGTATGATTTCTTTCCATGTATATTTCATTTCCATGTATAGCCATACGTGTACTCCTCTATAAATACAATATTTCTCCACCTCTCAAAGTGTGGTGGTTTACGAAAACCTTCTCACCCTGCGCCGGCGGATCTGTTTTTCTTCGAATGAAACCGTATGGAAGATAAGAATGGTTGTACGGACGGGTTGAAATCAAATATAAACCCGATAACTAGTCAGGTTGCAGATCCGATCATATAATAACCCGCCAAATTCGGGTCGGGTCGGGCCACTTTAAGCGGTTCCATCGAGTTTATGGGTCATTTGAACAGCCCTAATTTTTACAATAGATTATAAATCAACTTATCTATTTTTTCTGTATATCATTTAAATATTATTTTTTTAATATTTATTATTCATTTCAAATATTTCTTCTAATTACCAATAAATTTGCAATATTTTTATATCTTTTGATATTTGCAATATCTCTTTATATATAATGTTATATAATTATATCATATTTCATATTAATCCAAATTTAAATGCCAACCACTATTACAAGGTTTTGATTTTCCTTATTAATTGCATTTCAGTATTTTGTATTATGAGATGCAAAAATTTGAAAAACTTCAATCCAATAAGAAATGTGTGCGCGCGCGTGTTATTGTGTGAAAAACTCCATCTTTTGATACCTCAGAAAATCTAAAACATTTTTATACCAATAAGGAGAGAGAAAATAATTAAAAATATTTTAGAGTTCTGAATAGTATTCTCTACATCTAGAGGATTACTATAGCAAAATATAAAATAGAGATCGAAATACAAAATATGTTGGAAGGGTCTTTTGATCAACTTTCTTTATATTTTACTTAAAAATGTATTTTACTAAGCTATTGTGAATGCTCTAAGGCTTGATTTAGATAGTGAGATGAGATGAGATGGTTTTAGATAAAAATTGAAAGTTGAATAAACTATTGTTAGAATATTATTTTTTAATATTATTATTATTTTGAGATTTAAAAAAGTTAAATTATTTATTATATTTTGTGTTAAAATTTGAAAAAATTATAATGATGAAATGAGATAAAATACTCTAAATTCAAACCAACCCTAATGGCCTTTTTCTTTTTTCTAAGGCAAGTGAGAGTATATATTAATAAAAATAAAGAGGGGCTCAACAGTCATCTCATATAGTTTCGAATCTCGACAGTGTAAGCACAAAACCATTACCAAAAAAAAAAAAAGAACTGAAAAAAAGAAGAGAATTTTTGGTCGAATTCAATGTTTCCTTGGCCAACATGCTAAAAAATAGTCATCAAAGTGGTGGTCTTTGAAATATCTCGAGGTTGGACTACTTTTAAGAAAGATTAATGCTACATATAGTCTGCATAAGTATCGTGTAGTCACTTTGAAAATAAGTAGGATGTACTATTAAAAAATTAATTTTTTCATGTGAATTTCGTATTTATTCATTTTTTTCAAAATAATTACACGACACTTGCACACTCACGAATACTTCAACTGTCATTTTCTCAAAATGTATACTTGTGGAGATGGAAACATTATTTGATCAGGTACGTTGTAGATCATATTGATAACAATGTCATGGACCCCCTCGATTAATGCTGCGCAACCATATATCGCTTGTGATATTTTTTTCCTTCGCAAATAGACTTTATTGATGAGAAGGCATAATGAACATATATACAGGTAGATATTAATAAGAGGGGACCTTTCCTGGCCACTATGGAAATCTAATAAGCATGGAAAATCTTGATTAAGGGGATGTAACTTTCTATACATGATATTGTTAGAATTTGCCCATTGGACAGTAGAATGTACACATCAATTTTGAGATTGATGTATTTTTACTCATCTCCAGATTTCAAAATCACTGAGGAGAAATCTTGCGTTTTATATCTTCCATCATCCACTCAGTGGCTATTTAGAATTGATTTACAGCTAAGACGGTCACTGAGGAATCTCAACAAATTGTATGAACGCGTCGACTGTGCTTCAGTTATTTTTTCAACTTTCTGATTATTACTAATGAAGTTGACATTTCGATCATTCTTAACTACTCCATATAATGTAATTGATTCTTTTCTTGGTCTTTAGGCAACCTGCATGGACATGCAGCTTCGTGGAAAGGATCGACCAAAAAGTTATATACTGAGTTTCTATAAGAGCATTAAAGATGGTTGCCACCAAACTGAAGATAGAAAATGAACAGTGGCAGACAGTTTCAGTGAGCAAAATATTATAGAGAGGTTTGTTTCTGAATGTTAAAATGTGCTCAGATAATTTTAAACAAAATAATTACTTCCTGAAAAGCATAACAGGAGTTCTGCTGGACTCATCCAATCACCATGAAAATTTAAAGGTTCAGGTCATTAAATCTTGCAAGTTTGCATGTGGTGCAGGAGACACTGCAGTTGAATCTCAAATTCTTAGCATATTTTTGCCACAATGACAGAATCACATCAATTGTTTGTAGATATAGCTCACGTCCTGACAACTTACTACTTGTAGTGATGACTCTAGATTATGCTGTATGGAGGTGTTGCGGCTTCCAAAACGAAAATATACTATGATTTTAGATATGTGGACATGAATAAGAGCATTAGCATTGGATTCATCAAATTTATCTTTAAATTTTGATGAAAAGTACATGTTTTTCATATATCTAAAACATTCTTATCCATAACTCCACATTGAATTAGCCATTGAATTCATCAAAATAATAATATAATATTATTTTTTTAATAATAATATTTTTATTTTTTTTCATATTTTATAATCATACTACTCATATGTTAATTAATAATTTAATTTGATTCTTACATTATTATTACAAGATGGTTGGAGATTAAATGTGAATAGAAAAGACCTTTGGAGATTAAAAGTGAATAAAAAATAGATTTGATGAGTGAATAGTAGCCCTTCAAATTTGAAGAAACACATACATTTACTGTAGCTAAAAGTTTTACATTTATCTCTTTGGCTAATCCAATGCAGCTCTCTTTTAATAAAATTTATCATATTTTACATTTGACTAGACTTTTGATGAAGCCAATACCAATGTTCTAACCTCTGAAATACCATGCAGAAAAAAATCTGTCTTTGTTCTAACGAAGCTGTGGTTGCTGAAATCGCTGCGTGGCAGTTCCTTATTAGCGTATAAAAAGGAATTGAAAAGGAAGAATTCACCCAAACCGCGTTCGGGAGCTTCAACTTCACTGCGTTGAAGAAAGAGCTATGATAGACCGACAACCGAACTACACTTTATTTACAATTTACCAATAAAATAATATTTTTTTATAATTCAAACCCTTCAAATCAAAATCAAAATTAAAATAAATATTTAAAAAAATATTATTTTATTTAAAATTTGTAGAAAAATTGTAAAATAGTTGTTGTTTTATCATTTCTCTTGAAAAAATGCCTCTGATCACGCTACTTTTTCTCCGTACAAAGGTAAATTTAAATTTTTTTATTTAATTTTGATATATTTAAATTTTTATAAAACATTATTTTATTGCAAAGTAGTAGAATAAGTTTTTTTTGTTTTTTGAAATCAAGTAGTAGAAAAAGTTGAAGCCGGTCGTTAGTGTATTAGTGCTACATTTATATAACGCAAGGAAAGCAGTAACTAAAAGACATTTGGGCACAACCTCTCATGCAACTTGGTACCCTATCATCAGCTGGAACGAACATGATGATCGAGATGACCAATTTGCCTAAAGGATAATGCCAGGGATCCGCTAGGAGATCTGGCTGGGAGCTCTCGTTCTAATTTTTGTTATTTAGTTTTTTTTTTAATATTTAGTAATTAAAAAAGTATCGTTTAATAATATTATGATTTTTTTTAATATTTAAAAGTATTAAAAAAATAATGTGAAAAAAAGTTTGAACACATTATTTTTTTTAACACTTTTAAATATTTAAAAAAAAAAAAGAAAAACTCACAATATTATTAAACAACACTTTCTTAATTACTAAATATAAAAACCTAAAAAAAAAAAATTCCTATCATTTTACCTTCCTATATATATACTCCTCAGTACTCCTATTCAAACTCTACAACCACTTCTGATCGAAGCTTTCTCAACTGGTACTTCTATAATTAAAATGAAAGAGATTTTTGGGATTTTTTTCTTGATTTTTTTTTTCTTTTGGCTTTAAAATGTTTTGGGTTTTAATTTGTGTGTTTGTTTAGTTAGAAACGGAAATGGAGTTTTTATCAACTGGTGCTTCTATACAGGTAGGAGTTTTTGGGCTGTGAAAATGAAAGAGATTTTTGGGATTTTTGTTCTTGGAGCTGTTTATTTTTCTTTTGGTTTAAAAATGTTTTGGGTTTTAATCTGTGTTTGTTTAGTCAAAAAGGGAAATGAAACGAGACAGAATGGTTATGAAAATAAATGAGGCAGTCGATCCGGACGCAAGTTTGGAGAGATAACTTGTCGGTGGGTCGGCCTTGTTTGTTTTCGAAAAACTCTTATCTCATTTCAATTTCATCATCATATTTTTTCAAATTTCAATACAAAATAAAATAAACAATTTAACTTTTTCAAATTCATTTCATATTCTCTCACCTAATTATTACAACTTTTCTAAATTTCAATACAAAATAAAATAAACAATTCAACTTTTTCAAACTCATCTCATTTCATCTCATCTCATCTCTGAAAACAAACGAGACTGCCTTTCTGCCAACGAGAAAACACAAACTATTGACGTTTGAATAGTGAGTATTTTCAAATATTTTATGAATAATAATAAAAAATAATAATAAAATAATAAATAATAATAAAATATTTTCAAAATATATGAATATCCAAACTACAGTGCCACTATTTTGGATTTGGAACCTCGAGATGGAAAAATCTGGATTTGGTACCTCAAGATGGGAAAAACGATGTCTGCGAGTACCAGCAGTCTCAGAAGTGTGTTGTTCTTGATTTTTGTTGAATAATATAAGAATTAGATTGTAACGATGTCATTTTATTTTATTATTATAATATTTTTAAATTTTCACACAAAATAAAATAAATAATTTTATTTTTTTAAATCTTAAAATAAAAATAATATTAAAAAAATATATTTTAATAATATTTTACTCAATTTTTAATTTTTATCTTAACTTATTTTATCTTACCTGTAAAAATAAAAAAGGCTGATGTAATATATTACATGATGTTGGTTTGGTTAATAGGAAATATCTTATTATTTTTGTCACAGGACCCAAGCCGAACCCTATTTATATAGAGAAAATCTTCTCATAAACCATAATAGCTTAATGAGAGAGAGGTCGAAGAGAGGGGGATTTGAGAGGGGAGAGAGAGAGAGAGGTTGAAGAGACAGATTGAGGAGAGAGGCCTAGATGAGTAGGGCTACAATTGAGCTAAGCCAAGCCAAGCCGGAACCCAGGTGGACCTGGGTTTCTGAAACCCGTAACCCAGATTATTATTATTATTTTTTAAATAAGGTGTTGGACCATGCTACGTACCAAAATTCATCACGAAATATCGATCATGCTAGTACCAAAATGAGAGTGCGGAAGATGTGATATTAGACCCCTCTCTTTTTTAAAGCGATTACGCACTTTACAGTTGTATATAAAATTAGTCTTATATTGAAATGCCACATACATGATTATTAAATTGAAAAATGATACTTGCCGTCTCCTTAAACATCGTTTTCTCATAATATCATCATGTATTATCAAATTATTAGAAGATAATTAAAGGATGGTCATAATAAGTAGTTTTCTAGTAATATGCTTTCAAAACTAAAATTCAAAACTTTGAAAACCTCCCATCTCATCATTATATTTTTTCTAAATTTCCACACAAAATAAAATAAAATAAAAAATTTAACTTTTTCAAATTTCAGAATAAAAATAATATTAAAAATATATATTCTAACAATATTTTATTCAACTTTTTAACTTTGATCTCAACTCATATCATCTCATCTCTGAAAACAAACGAGGCATAAATTAAGAGTTTTAATTACCTAAACACTAATTTTTTTAAGGATAAGATGGGGAATGTCGATCGTATGTATTTCTATTCACAGCTACATACTCCTTCCCCTAGTTACCCTCTTTGTCGCTTGAGCCAAATGATACCAAAAAGTAGTGGCGTTGAAAAAATGCCTTTCATCACAGTACTACTTTTTCTCAGTACCAAGGTATATGTATAGGAAAATGATTTACACACAAAATTTTTACAACACTTTACACAATTATATTTTAAATAAGAGGTAGTTTTGTAAATTATCTTATAAAAATAACATCCTTTTATAAAAATATCCTCATCTTATAATATTATTGTGAAAAATGTGTTGTGAAAATGTGTTGTATAACTTGTATGTATATATGGGTCTGGCTCCAAACCGACGTCGTGTGGTATTATTTTCAGCCCTCAATCAATGCTTTATCGAACTCACCACCGCCCCTTTTTTCTACCAACTCCACCACACCTTTACTTCTTATATATTCCTCACGGAAAAATCTAGTAGTAAGCGATTTTATGCACTAATACGTGCATCCATTTAATATGATTGGTCAGAAAGTAGATTTTATTAAAAACAATACTAATTTGAATTTAGAATATGATGGAAACAACATTAGAACGTAGATTGATACAGAAATTAACTTGTACATAGCAACACTCATTCCTCACTCCTCTTCAAACTCTACCACCACTTCTAATCTTCCTTTCTTAACTGGTCCTTCTATACAGGTAGGAGTTTTCGGGCCATTAAAACGAAAGAGATTTTTGGGATTTTTTCTTGAGTTTTTTTTTTTCTTTTGGTTTTAAAATGTTTTGGGTTTTAATTTGTTTTTTTTTAGTCAGAAACGAAAATGGAGTTTTTATCAACTGGTGCTTCTATACAGGTAGGAGTTTTGGGGCTGTGAAAATGAAAGAGATTTTTTGGATTTTTGTTCTTGGAGCTGTTTAGTTTTCTTTTGGAGCCTCTTTTTTAAGCATAAGGAGGTATATGTTGAACTAACGATATATATAGGAATCAAATATGTCTGGTTTTATAGGAATCAAATAACTCATGGATCTCTGCCTATTCAAATCGACCATTTTGTAGCTAGAACTCTAAAACTCTATCAAGATCATAGGAATGCTTGGCTTCTTAAGCTCTATCAGAATAACCCCATATGGACCCCCCTGCCATATGACAGATTTCTATATCTTTTGATGTAGCCGTGAGAGAGTCGGGTAGTACTGCAGCTGCTATTTGTAGAGACCACTTAGGCAACATTGTGGGCAGTATTACTGAATTTTCTTCCATAAGCAATCCAAACGGAGGTGAAGCTCTTGCAGCTTTCATTAGTATTAAAATGGCAGCAGAAAGGAATTAGCCTGATATCATCCTAGAAGGTGACTCACAGGTGGTAATCTCAGCTCTTAACAATTCTCAACATCAAATCTCAAACTAGACCATTGAAAGAAGGATACGGGATGCAAGAGTAATGCTCAACAGATTTGTTAGTGGGAAGCAGTCAAAATACAGAGGATCCAGAACCGGTGCGCACATAGATTGGCACAATGGGCGTCTTCAAATAAATTCGTTGGAGATATACCCCTTTTCAAGATTCCAGAATGCTTGTTAAGATTCCACAGTGGAAAGGATCCACCCTAATTTTTCTATAATTAGTTGCAATCAGTCTGTATTTCCTTTATGTTGCACTTTCTGTTATGAACTTCTACTTTAATGAAAAGTTTCTTAGTTTCTCAGGGAAAAAAAATGATATATATATAATATTATAATATAAAACAGGAAAAAGTTGAATCCCCACCATCGGGGTTGAAGAAAATGAAGGAGGCCATTATGATTAGCTCTGCCTTCAAGACCTTTTTATACATGCTCTGTAGCTGTGCGAGTTATGCTGCGTTTGGAGATCACAGCACCCCTAGAGACCTCCTCGCTGATTTCTGTTTCGGTTTCAATAACCTATATAATTGGCTGCTTGTCACAGCAAATGTTGCCTTGGTCATCCAGTGTGTTGGTGCATACCAAGTTCATTCTCGTGCACTCTCCGATGTGATTGAGAATGCCGTGACAAAAAGATTTCCTACCCTAGTGATCACCAGAGAGAACAAAATCCCGAGTTTCCGCCCCTACAAACTCAAGTACCTCTTCCGATTGGTTTGGAGAACAATCTTTGCGGTCACAACGACTCTCATAACAATGCTTCTGTCGTTCTTCAACGACGTGGTTGGACTTATTGGAGCTTTAGGGCTTTGGCCTCTCACAGTTTACTTCCCTGTGGAGATGTATATAGTGCAAAAGAAGATACCAAAGTGGAGCACTTTAATGGATTCTACTTCAAATCATGAGCGTCTCGTGCCTCATCTCACCACAGCTGCAGCAGTGGGCTCCATTGCTGGGTTTGTTCTTGATCTGGAGACTTACAAGCCCTTCAAGAAAAACGACCAGACCAAGCCAAAACCCAATGCTAGATATCGCCATTAATAATGACAGGCTTAATCCTTGTTTAATTAGTTCCGTAAAAATTAAAGCAGGTTTGGTTGTTATTGGTACTGTTAATTGACCTAAAATAAAGCCAGAACAGAACAGGTATTGCGGACTTCAAATCTTTATATGGAAAAATATTGATAGAAGTCATTGTTTGCAGCATCCATTTTGCACACAATATGTGACTTCATCCAGATCATCCATTTCTTAAAGTGAGGAAAAAATGAGAGGAGGAGAAGAAGCCACGTAGTGTGTGTAAAGTGTGCACTCACAAAAATAACTTTTCTCTAACATTACTCTCTTTCTATATATCTTTATCTTTATATATATATATATAAAGTAGCTATCAAACGGTTAAATGTTGGTTTAACGATTTTTTTATTATTTTTCTATTAAAGTTTACGCGTTCGGTGAAGCAATTAACCAAGGGAATGTATTTCCGTGTAGTTTAGGGATATATTTGTCTTTTAATTATCTGAAGCCGATGGTTTTATTCTGTTTGTGTGTTAGCTCCCTCAAATCCTCTATCATTATCGACTCTCTCCCTCCCGAGTTCTCTCTTTCAATTCACGAGCCGAAATATGAGATTGTGGGAGAAGAACCAAAAAGAAAAGAAGAAAAAAGAGTAAGAAGCCTGTAGTACCAGAGTTGATCTCTCTATTCATGTATGTAAATATCTTGCCTTTCTGGGATTTTATATTTTTAAGAAATTTGTGTTTTTTATTGGGTTTCTAGAACTGATGCTCTGATTTTAGGCACAAGCATCAATCTGTGTAAGCCGAAATATGAGATGGTGGGAGAAGAACCAAAAAGAAAAGAAGAAAAAAGTGTATGAAGACACGGAAGAAAAGAAAGAAAGAAAAGTTGCTTTTGGGTGGAGACAGATGGAAGATGATTGAGTTAATGGAAAACCTCTTTTGGTGGTTTTGGCAGTTTTTGTGGGTAGTTAAGTGGTGGTCGGCCTTTCTTGGTGCTCCCCACGAGAACGATCAAGGGGGACTTCAAACCTTTGCTGTAGATTTCTGAGCTTTTCTTCTTGCAAGGGACCAAGGGTGGGTGGAAGCAGTTTATTGCTTTGTCCTCTTTGGATGTCGGAAGAAAAAGCTAGAAGGCGTCCAATTAGAGACCCAGATCCAAGGACAATATTTGCTAACTGAGAAAATAGAAACGTCCAATGTAGATTTTCTTTCCTCCGTTCCTCATCCCAAAGATCTTCAAGCTTGGATCCATCTGAATGCCCATCATCACACGTCATTGGACGAATGAGTTTCTATTAAACTAAGGATCATGGTACAGCCCAAGCGGTAGCTGGAGCGGGACGCTCAGCATTTTCCTTAACTAATCTTTCCCTTTTCTGAGCTATGTATTAAATTATTTATTAATCAATTTTTTTTAATAAAAAATCATATTATTTTTTCTGCTTGTGCACGTTACTAATCTGCACAAATCTATTTCACTCAAACTAGGCAAACGGGCAAAGAGCTTTGCCCGTTGGTACTCGCCTAATATGTATATATATATCTACTTATATATAAAATGCAAATCACCGATAAATAGTGTTTTGTCTAACAATTTTTTTTCCATTTTGTCCCTACTTTTGTTTTTGAATTTCTGTTTTGCCTCTGTTTTCTTCCCATTTTGCCCCTGCTTATATTTCAAAATTTCCGTTTTGCCATTCTCCCCCCTCCACCGTCCGCTTCGTCTACTGCAGTGCACCACCCCACGCCGGCGTGGATAACACCACCCCGTCGATTCTCTTCCCCTCCGGCCGGCGTCCCTCCCCTTCCAATCTCAGCTCCTATCGTGGTACCGTTAACCGCCACGAAGCAATTGAAGCTGCGGCCAGTCCGTTTGTTCTTCCCCTCCAGTGCGCCGCCGCACGCTGGCGTGGCCAACACCACCCGGCTCATTCTCTTCCCCTCCGTTCGGCGTCCCTCCCGTTCCATTCTCAGCCCCTCTCATGTCGCTGTTAACCGCCACTAGCGAATCAAAGCTGCCGTGAACAGTGTTTTCGTCCAATAATATTTTTTCTATTTTGCCCCTGATTTTAGGTTCCAGTTAGATATAGAAACACTATCAATTCATCTTATCTCATCTCATTATTATAAGAAAGTATTTTTAATGATATTGTGAATTTTTTTTAGTGTTTAAGGATATAAAAAATTGAATAAAAAAATCAAAAAAATAATTTTTTTTGTCGTTATCGGAACCATCTCAAAGGGTGAAGCACTACTCTTAGACTGTAGATATGAAAAATGAGTAATGTTACAAATTGGTTTGAGCTGTACAATTGGACTATAGTATTTTTTTTTTCCAAATTGATACCAACTCTTCATAAAATTTTAATAAAAAACCAAAATCTTGAAAATTAAACTTTAATATTGTGCAATATTTTATTTCCTATAATTTTGAATTATGTAAATATGGAATTGAATTGTTTTCCCTTTTATTAATGATTTCTTAGGAAATAAACTTAATTTTTTTTTCCATTTTCAGATAAATTGAATAGTTTATTAATTAACTTAAAATTAATTACACTATTTAAGGTAGATCTACAGTTTCTAATGTACTATAGTTTGTTTAATTTTTTTTAAATGTCAAGGATGAGACTTTATAAAATATATGATTAAATTATTTAATACTTACCACTGTAGTTTTGAATTTTAAAATTAACATATTATACATTTATTTTAGAAATAACAAATATACAACATACACATCCAACTACTTAATAATTTAAAAATATAATATGTCATTATTACTATCTTATTTAGCCAAGTGTGAAAATGTTAAATAAATTAGTGTTCTTCATTATTATTAAAAAAGGGTTATGAAAACTTTTGAAGTAAATTAAGATAATCTGGTTTACATTATTAAACTAAGAGCTAAACTGCCTTTAGAGTAACGCAATAATTTAACATTATTTATAGTGCTGAATAATATGGTCTATAATATATTAATATATATTAGAAAATTTTTAATTTTTTTCTTCTCTGAAAATTTATATAATGTTTGAATTTTTCTTTTACATATTTTTGAATAAAGATTGAGTTTATTCAAAATAAAATCTTAAAAAATAAATTTTATTTCTTTCCACTATATTTTTCCTTTAATTTGTACTTTAATAACTAATCCAAATTTAACTTTGAAAATTTGTAATGTATTACAATTTGTTCAAATTATTTTTTGTAGTTATAACTGATAAAATATAATTATATGATTAAATTATTTAACACTTAGTAATGTACTTTCTGAGTTTAAAATTAACACATTATTATAATTTCTATGTTATAGTTGTCAATATTTTGCACATAACATATGTGATATTTATTATGATCAAGAATAATCTTGAAATATAAATGAAACTCTATCCATTGATATTTAAAATTGAAAAATTATATGAATTTAAATTATCATTTTGTTGTTCAATGTAAATTGGCAGGTAGCCTATTTCTCATATTTTTGCACATAACATATGTGATATTTTGCACAATAGTTATCAATATCTTTTTCTTGATGTGTAAACACACATATTTAAACATCAATATATATGTTTAAATTGAATGGTGAAAATGAGAAATCATATGTTACTATATAGTATAAGAGATGATGAACTAAATTTTTTCTCTATAATTCATTATTTCTACTTTTTAAAGTAATTTATTTATTTAGAAAACAAAAAATTATGTAAAATTAAACTAGACACACGTGCGAAGCACGTTGTCCTTTCCTAGTATATATATAAAGTGGCTATCTAACGAAAATGATTAGTTTAACAGATTTTGTTATTTTTCCGTTAAAGTTAACCGCATACATCTAAATCCGATCGTATTCTGTTTAGAAGTTCAAGGATCTTGAGACGTGTAAGGTTAGGTTTGGTACGTGAGATAAGACAATATTTTTTTATCTCAAATCTCATGCCGAGACGAGATACCACTTCCAAACATAGTTCAAGATAAAACACAGAAATTTCACCGATTTCAAATTTGTTCTAACTCCTGTTCATGGACATGACGTTGCAGACAGCTTTCTCAGTGAAGTGTTGTCCCTCCCACATTACTTTACCAACGTTACTCCACAGTGCCTCCTACCTTTTCCTCTGAACTTTACTGCCCCTCAAACTCCTCCATTGACCATTTCCACAAACTGCCAACCCGTTCAATGCAAGATCCACCATCAACGACATCTCGAATTTGCAGAAAGAGGGATGCGACTGGCTAAAGTAATCATGAAATGATTGTTGAACTGGAAGTGATTGAAGCCGTGCAAAAATCTGCCCAAATCTGGCCGTGATATTGTCTGGTGAAGCCGTGCGAATCTCTGCGCAAATACACAAAATTCTCAGCTCTACGTCTGGCCTAGCCAAAACCCTCCCTACCGCGCATCGTCAACTCAGAAGCCAATTGCCGTCTGCCATTGAAGCCCTAGCTTCGTCTGGAGTTTGCAATTGTAGACCACTATCTCCACTATTGACGGGATTGGTTGCAAAAAATGGTCTATAAAAGTAAACTCCCCAAATCGAGGAAAGCCACCCCTTTCAAAGACCGGAAGCCTCCCATCTCCATCACCGAAACTGCTAAAAGACGTCGTTGCTGCCATACCTTTACCACCACGGCTCCCAGGACTCGCTCCTACCGGGTAAGGTTCTTATTTTTGAAGGAATTCAAAAGTTTGGCTCTATCGTTGTTGTTTGCCCTTGATATATTTATGCGGTTTCTTGGTTTTGGATTTTCTTGATTTACCATGATATGTGCTTCAGATTCTCCATGGTTTTGGCTTTGGTTTTCATGGAGATTGAATTCTGTTTATGGCTTTCTTTCTACTTTAGTATACCTCTTGGTGTTCATCTCTGTATTCACCATGTATACTTACAATTAGGGATATTATTCAGTTCTAAAGATTGCTCAATGCGGTGACATATGAGACCTGGTAACTAATTTCATTGTTAATTGATATATTAATTCAATTATCCAATTCCTCTCTCCATTTTGCTGCAACTATATGCTATTGGAGATCTATAGAATTTCTGATTAATGAAGTTTAAGCTATGGTGGTCTTAGCTGCAAGGAAAGCTTTACCTTTTCTTGTCCTTTTGTTCGGTTAACTCCATTTTCTTTATGTACTTGAAATTGAAAGATGTGGTCCTTATGTTTTTTGGAAAGCTTGCTTTTCTGTTATCTAGACAAGGAAATCAGAGTTTGATTCCCAGAAGCAGTTTCTGAGGGCAGAGGAGCTGTATGGTCATGGCTGCTGGGCTAGTCTTTTGTGCTAGATGCATGTTTTCTGGTTGCTGTGTGTACCTGTAGGTGTCCGTTGGCTATGTTTGGTTTGTACCTGTATTTCTATGCTTTCTCCGCAACTCAGTTCTATGCTATGGTTTGGTGTGTATTTTCTTGGTTTAGCAATGGTACGGATATGTTGGTTGTTTTGCATTTCTTGATTATGGATGGTGTAGCTGGTGTTCTGTCTTCTACATTGGAATGGATATGGTTGCTTGGTTGGCTTGGTGGCTTGTCCTGTCTATGGTGTTGGCTGTCTGGTGTATGGATATGTTGGCTTGTCTGGCTTATGGTGGACTGCTGGCATTGAGTGGTGCTGCAGATTTAGCTACTACAGCACCACTATGTAAGAAATAGGATTTCTTTTCTTTGTACAAACCTGTTGGCTTAGGTAAATAAAATCATTTTTTNTTGGCTGTCTGGTGTATGGATATGTTGGCTTGTCTGGCTTATGGTGGACTGCTGGCATTGAGTGGTGCTGCAGATTTAGCTACTACAGCACCACTATGTAAGAAATAGGATTTCTTTTCTTTGTACAAACTTGTTGGCTTAGGTAAATAAAATCATTTTTTCTTCCTGCTGGGGCAACTGGAACCTGCCACTTAAAAACTATTTCTATATTAATAGAGTGATGAAAAGGCAGGGGTTTAGAAGAATTAAGAGACCAGATGTAGATAAGAACAAGCTTCTGTTTTAATCAAGCACCTTTTGAACAAATTTTGAGACATGAGTTAATTGAGTACCACAAACTGCTGCTTGCTGAATTTGGAACATGACAATTAGGATTGACATAATAAAAGTTCTGTGTATATATCTATGTACACACACTTTTCTATCCCTAATAAACCTGCGGATCACGTGGTCCCTTTGATCCGTCGGTATCGCCAACTCATCTACTGCTAATTTACTTATAGGTCAAAGCTCAGTCAACCAGGCCAACGCATGCCAACTCTCTCTGCACTCTGCCACTATGCTTCTCTCTCCCTCTCTCAAAACTGAACTAAAAAAATTTAAAAGCATTGGCCAGTTTGCAGGCCAATTCAAGTTACTTTAAGTTGGAAATGACATTCGAGATTTTATTTTATTTTGTGAAGTTAAATTTAACTCAGTTGCTTATCACATCAATTAAAGCTGGCTATATGAGGTAGAATCTGATTATGCTTATTGTTTAGTTGGTTAACTGAAGATGGTATAATGCATTGGGATTGCAGAGAGATATAGGAAATAATAGAGGCTGCAATGAGGGACTTATCTTTTCAATTTAAACCTGTTCATAGAGAAATTAACTTGATATCTTATTTTCTTAAGATGGGGCTAAGGGTGTTTCAAGAGTGTATAATGATAGATTTTTACCCCCTTGTCTTGCAGTGTGATAGTATTTTTAGATTTCGATCTTGTACAGTGACTTGTTTGATAGAAAACCAATGGAAGAATCGAACATGGATGCATTTGGCAGATTGCATGCACGTAAGTTCTTGTATCTATAGATCTATCTAGCTTTGCATCCCTCCTTGACATGAGTATGGTTCAAACTTAAAAGTGTTGAATGTGAAAATTAATTTATTATAATAGTTTTACATGTTGTATAGAGATGTTTATTTTGTTTATTTAATTTTAGATGCACATTCATTCCAAACTGATACGTGCCACTGTTTCTTTCTTATTACATGGTCATGCTTGTAGCCTTACGACTTGCGGTCGAGATCATCGTCATCATCTCAACAGGTAACACTTTTTCATTTATTGAGTCCAACATGTATCTTTGTACTTAAATGTTAGGATTTATCGTTATTTGCCTATGTAGCCTTACTGTGAATGACTGGGAAAATGATTGAACATTAGCTATTTCTTATCTTTACCCTATAAACATGTTATATATAACATATAAAAATATGGCTTGTAATACATATCTTGTATGCAAAATAAACCTCAATCTATTTAAATGCAAGAATTTAGCTATATTTTATAACATCTTTTAGCTCCATATGGATGACCCGATTAAAAACATACGTGATCAGCTGCTGTGGGATGAGGGGATGGAGGACAAACTTGTTGATCTATTGTACGAAGATACCATTTCCCATAGACTGAGGGGTGGGAGGATCACCCATAGCGACAATGTTCGGCTTGTTGAAAAATTATCTACCTATGGGCCGAAGAATTTTTACTCTGAGCAAGTAAAAGGAAAGATTGCACGCCTTAAAAGAAGGCAGAGAGAATTTACGGATCTGATGAAGCAAACAGGGCTCGGCTGGGATCCAGATAGGAAGGCCCCAGTGGCAAGCGATGAACATTGGGCAAACGCAATCAGGGTACGTATCTGTGAAAACTTATCATTCATTGGTTATAACTTCAGCAGTGTAGTAACTTGCGCTGGGGAAATTTAATGATCTTTTTAATTAACTATGTTAGGTAAAAAACTCATTCAAGCATTACAAGACAAATGGATGCCCAAAGTATGAAGAGTTGTGCGCGATCTTTGGCTGTGCCGTTGCGACAGGGACATTCCATCAGGCATCGACTGACCCGACCCCTACTAGCGAGGAGGAGGACCTACTTGAAGAGGAGCTACAAAACCGTGGCCGGCCAGTGCCGGATGATCAAGGGGGCCCATCGCAGCCAACTCCTATGGACGGATCCACACAAGCAGGGAGACCTTTCTCCGCCTCATACAGTAGTGGATCTCGTCGACCCCCGAGGGGAGGGTCTTCCCAGTCCCTTGCCATGGATGAGGCCTTTAGCAGAACCTTGGAGGCAATGGAGAAAAGTTCTGAGGCCAGGCGACTGGCTGCTGAGAAGTGGAGGGCCTCAAAGCGTAACAAATCGAATAGCATGGAGACTGATGCGGCGGTCGATGGGCAGGCGCGCTGCTTTCGATTGCTTGATGATGTTGAACCTCGCTTGCCTTTTGATCAATGGAACAAGTCCTTTAAATTATTATCAGAGAATCCGGGATTGCAGCTGTCATTCATGGCGATCTCTGCGGAGCGTAGGAGTGAGTGGGCGTGGAGCTTATAGATCTTCTTTTTTTTTTTTTTGAAGAGGGGATCGTATTATCAGACAATATGTAGTTTATTTAGACATGAGTTAATTAGCTACTACTACTTTGGATGAGCATTGTATAATAGTTATTTCGTTCAAGTTTTATGTTTGCAAATGATTATGGTTAATTGTTTTCTCTGACATATCCCTCCGGTTTATGCAGTGACGCCATAAAACTTTCGCATACATTTCTTTATTATTATAGTGTATTGATACTTTTGTTAACGCACGCGTAAGGAGGTTAGTCAGAATGGCCGACGATGACTTTCCGGACGAGGATGGCCCTTGGCTAGGAGATGGAGCCGACGATGCAATGGATGAGATGAACATAGTTTATATGATGTGGATGGCCATGCAAAATGCTGGAGCTCGAATCCGAGTGCCCCAACACAATATAGGTTTTCGGGGGGATCAATATATTCAGGCTGTTTTGAATGGGAACCCTCGTACTTGCGTTGAAATGTTTCGCATGGAAGTTCCCGCATTCCGTTATGCATGCGATGTCTTAGGGAAACAATGATTATGGAGCCTACAGATAGGATCTCGATGGAAGAATCATTGGCCATGTTCTGCCTTCTTGTTGGTCATGCAGAAAGTCAACATGTAGTTAGGGATCGCTTCCAACATTCAAGTGAGACTATTAACCGCCACGTAAAGACAGTTATGCGGGCGCTGCATGAGTTAGGGACGACTGTGATTAGGCCAATACACACAACTGGGGTACATCCTTGGATTGAGGGAAATCCCCATAACTATCCATGGTTTGAGGTAATGACTTCCCGAGTTTTAAATGTTTGTGTTCAATTTTTTTATTTTATTAAAATAGTATATAATTGTTTGGATTGAGATACGTTATATAATAATTTTGCAGAAATGTATTGGGGCGATGGATGGCACAATGATCTTAGCTGTGGCACCCGGTAATGTACGTAACGCATATAGAAATCGATATGGCCGGATTGCACAAAACGTCATGTGTGCATGTAACTTCGATATGAAGTTTGTATATGTGTATACTGGGTGGGAAGGAACATCCCACGATGCACGAGTTTTCATGGATGCATTGAGTCAAACTGCGAATCAATTCCCATGGCTAGAAAACGGTAAATTTTATTTAAAAGAATACATATAAAACGTTGTCTTTTGAAATTTTGTTAGTGTATTTATTTGGCAAATCACTTTTTTAAGGTTTGATTCTTCTGATTGTGGTTAGGTTGTTATTATCTTGTCAATGCGGCTTATCCTTGCGTCGAAGTGTTTATGCCGCCTTATCCACGAGAGAGATATCACCGATCATATCGTTATAGTGCACATCGCTTTCGTGGATATAAAGATTATTTCAACTATCGCCATGCCTCTCTACGAAACGTTATTGAACGCACATTCTCTTTGTTGAAAAGGAGGTTTAAAATTTTGGAGGCCATGCCTCGCTATCGCCCCGCCAGGCAGGGCATGATCATCACTGCATGTTGTATGCCACACAATATGATTAAAACAGTAACGCCTAATGATGAGTTCATTCAGAGTGTATTGAATCATCGGTCATCAATGCAACATATGCATAAGGATGATGGTGTGAGTGAATCATCTCATGTGATAGACATGTCCAGTGAATCAACCCAAGCAATGGGGGCAATGAGGGATACGATTGCGTTACCGATGTGGGCACATCGGTTTGGACAATGAATTATAAGACGTGTTATAATTTATAATTTTATTTTGAATTTTGAGAGCAAAAGGATTTCGCAAACTTCTTAAAGACATGTAAGTATTTTTGTGAAATGTGTATTTAACATCTTTCGATATTGAAAAATTGGTACGTTACTTATTGTGGGAAAAACATGCAATGCTTATTGTTATTTCAAAAAATTGAAATCTAGTAATATTTTATGACAATTCACAAACTATGGATATTTTTTTTCATATGTAAAATATTAGCATTAGCTATTTATGATATCATTTGTTCAGAAATATTGTGAACCTGTTGTCTGGCTTTTTGGATTTATTATCTACATAATTCATATAAATAAGAATAAATTTTCGTATATTTGAATAATTTCGTAAAAAGAAATTATTATAATACATTATTTTCCAAATATGTTTGAAACTATTTATGCCGGAAAACTATGAACAGAAATTTCATACTTACTAGCGTCATTTTCCTTTACATAGACAAGATTTATTTACGCATTATTATAAAGTCCAAACGAATTTTTGGACAATATTTTGTAATTTATAAACATTTTTTGTTTATATTTTAATGATTTATACATTAAATCATTAAAATATAAAATCAACAAATTATTTGATTTAAATAGTGTAATATACGTTATTGTAGGAGATTACTTGTTGTTTATAATTTCAGATTTTTCTCCATTATTAAAGTAATTTTGGTAATTTTTATATATAAATTCGAAATAAATAAAATAATTAAAATATATATTCATCATTCTACAAATATCTAATCAATTGAATGACCCCACCACATCTCCCTTTCAAAAAAAGTTAAAACATTTTATTCAACTTTACATCTAAACATATCTATATCATGGGACCTATAAACTTTTCAAAACCATCTCAAATTATCAACTCAAAATCTTAACACTATTTACAGAAATTTTCAAAAATTTTCATCTTATCTCACCTCCCAAACCTATCTTAAATGTACGCATGTAGGCCAGCTGGCAGCGTGGCTAAAGGAATAGAGTGTATTTTTTTTTTTTTTTTTTGAAATAAACCTCGTATATTCATCTTTGAGAATCAGTCATTACAGAAACAATCTTTCACCAGACTGCTAACAATAAAATCTGGTGCTTCCTCTATCCAAATTTTTTCACCCTCGTATTGTAAAGCTACTCTAGCTAAAATGTGTGCTGTTGTATTTTTTTCTCTAATAATAAAATTTACTTCCCATTCAATTCTATCAATGAAAAACATCTTAATTTCTTGTATAATGTTCCCGTAGCTTGAAAGATCTTCCTCTTCATTCCTGACTGAATTGATGACCACCTGTGCGTCTCCTTCAAAAATAACTTTGTTAAAACCCAAGTCTTTGCAGACTTCAACTGTTTTCCACAATGCTAAAGCCTCTGCTGTTGCTGGTTTTTGAATAAATTTCCTCTGATCACATATTACTGCCATAGCTTCTCCTTTTTCATCTCTGATTATGATACCTATCCCTATCTTCTTACCTTTTGAGTCCACTGCTGCATCCCAATTAGCCTTGACAAAATTCTCTCTTGGTTTTACCCAATGTTGCCTCTGTCTGTCTACTGAATCTGAGCTGACTCCTCTTTCTATCACCTGGTTTGCTACTTGGAATTCTAGAATGGATTCTCTTGCTGATCTGGACACACTAGCAGGCCCTTTGAACTTATCTTCAAAAATATACTCATTCCTTCTTAACCACAAAGCCCTCATGGTTGCTGCTACAACCTCCATATCATTACCTGTGAATTTTTCCTTTAGTTTTGCCCAAAGACTTAGAAAATCTTCCTCTGCTACTGACCATTTCTGCAAAGATTTAGACATGCCTGCCCAGACGTCATTTGCAGCTGGGCACTGCCAAATTATATGCATAATGGACTCCTCTTCTTGAAGACAGATTGGACAAAGTGGACTGTCTGCTATCTTTTTCTTGAAAAGATTCTTCCTTGTTGCTAACAGATCATTACCAGCTTTCCAAAGGAAAATCTTCACTTTGCGTGGGACATTTAAATCCCAAATATTCCGCCATTTTCCATCCATCGTTCTCTCCCCTGAAGTTTCCCCCTGACTAGTTCTAATCCTCTCCACCTCCACATAGTATGCACTTTTAACACTAAAGAGACCTTTTTCTGATGGACCCCAAACCAATCTATCCTCAGCCTTTGCACTCCCTAAAGGGATGCTACAGATTTGCTCCACCTCATCTTGGAAAAAAATATTATTAATCAAACTTTCATTCCACTGATTATTCGACCCAATTAATTCCTTCACCTTAGCATCTTCCCTTAAGATCGAGATTGGAGATTGAACCTTGAAAGACACAGGTTTGGAAAGCCACTTGTGCCCCCAAATATTGATTTTGTTTCCATTCCCCACTCTCCATCTCAAACCTTCCTTCAACAGTCCCATTGCTCCCCACACACTTCTCCAAATAAAAGATGGCTTTACTCCCACTTTTGAGTCTAGAAAAGATGAGCTTTTGAAGTATTTTTCCTTAAAAACCACTGCCACCAAACTGTTGGGCTGCGTGCAAAATCTCCACCCTTGCTTGGCTAGCAAAGCCATGTTAAAGCTTTCTAGATCCCTAAACCCGAGACCACCCTTTCCTTTTTGATTTCCCATTTTTTCCCAACTTCTCCAATACACACAATTGTTTTTCTGTTGATTACCCCACCAAAACTTGGCCAACATCCCATTAACCTCTTGGCACAATTTTTTAGGGAGCTTAAATACACTCATGGTGTAAGTGGGGATGGCCTGTAAAACTGCCTTAATCATTATCTCCTTGCCAGCATTTGATAAATAAACATTCTTCCAACTATTGATCTTATTCCATATCCTCTCCTTGATACCTCTGAAGGAATTGTATTTGGACTTTCCCACCATGGTGGGGAGTCCTAAGTATCTTTCAAAACTGCCCCTCACTACTTCTCCCCCTGCTGCTAGAACATCCCTTCTATCCTCTACTCTAGTGTTGGAGCTAAAGAAAATAGCAGTTTTGTCTCTATTCATGAACTGTCCCGAGGCCTTTTCATACTTAAAGAGAATACCTTGAATTTTTAGCCATTCATCAAGCCTTGCCCTCCCAAACAACATACAATCATCCGCGAATAAAAGGTGATTAATCCTAGTACCTCCTCTAGCAACTGTTACCCCTCTGGTCTCCCCCCTACAATCTGCTCTATTCAGCAAATTTGATAAGCCCTCTGCACAAAGGATGAACAAATATGGTGACAATGGATCCCCTTGTCTTAGACCCCTAGAAGGAATAATCCTCTCCCCTGGTTTACCATTAATCATCACTGAATAAGACACTGTAGTGACACACGACATTATCAACTCAATCCATTTACTACAGAAACCCATCTTCTTCATTACTAATTCAAGAAAGGACCACTCAATCCTATCGTAGGCTTTAGACATATCTAACTTTATCGCCATGCACCCCTGCCCTCCTGATTTCCTCACTTTCATAGAGTGCATCACTTCATAGGCCACCATGATGTTGTCCGTTATCAATCTCCCTGGGATGAAAGCGCTTTGATTGGGGGAAATGATATTGGTCAGGAACTTCTTAAGCCTATTCGTCAGCACTTTAGAAATAATTTTGTACAGCACGTTGCACAAACTTATAGGTCTATATTCGCTAGTAAGTAAGGGATTCTTGGTTTTGGGGATAAGAACGATATGAGTAAAATTTAAAGAGTAGTTCAGAAGGTTACCGTTCAGGCAGTTTAGGATTGCCTCACTCACTTCATCACCAATAGTGCTCCAATGGTTTTGGAAGAAGCATGCTCCAAAGCCATCGGGGCCTGGAGATTTAAAGGGAGCCATCTGTTTAATGGCTTCTTCAATCTCACTTCTCGTATAGGTTCTTGACAAGCCCTCATTCATTTCCCTGGTTACACGAGGCTCAAAATCCAGTAAGCACTCTTCCAGCTCCTCTTGGCTTGGCTGGGATGACTTAAAAAGATTCTGAAAATAGAGGTTAAAAGTCTCCTCAATCTCTTCAGGTCTTTGGACAGATCTGTTTTGACCATCCATAACTTGCTTTATGAGATTCTTCTTTCTCCTTTGGCTTGCACAAGCATGAAAGAACCTTGTGTTTCTATCCCCGTACTGGTACCAATTTCTTTTAGCCCTTTGCCGCCATTTCAAATCTTCCTTATCGAGCAGAACTCCTATCTCCTTTTGAGTCTTCTTTATCCTATTTGAGTTGTCCCCACTTTCTTCAGCTTGCAATTGTTTTAATAATTTTGTTTTTTCTTCAAGTTCCTTTCCCCTCTCATATCTTACTTGCTTATCCCATCTGGTTAAAGCCCCTCTACTTCCCTCCATTAGTCTCTGAACCCTACCCATAGAACAAGACCTGCTTGATTGACTACCCCAGACCCCCTTTAACACCTCTTCACACTCTTCCTCTAGGGCCCAACTTGCTTCATATCTAAAGAGTTTTCTCCCTTTCCAAAAACTCGAACCTTCAAAAAATGAAGACAGCATAATGGGTCTATGGTCAGAGCTGCTTGCCACTAGAACTTCGACAGAAAAATTATTGAACATCTCTGCCCACTTGGAATTTGCCACAGCCCTGTCTAGTCTCTCTTTCGTAAAGGTCTGGTCCTCATGTTTATTACTCCAGGTGTATTTGTCCCCAACCCATCCCAGATCATACAAATTCCCTCTCTCCAAAGCTTCTCTAAAATTGTTCATCTGTCTTTCTTGTCTTGAGCTCCCTCCTCTCTTCTCATCTTGAGTTAGAATCTCATTAAAATCTCCTATGACACACCATCCTACATCTCTTGCGGGTTTTAACACAGCCAATAAATTCCAAGCCTCTTCCCTCTTACTGGTCTCTGGTTCACCATAAAACCCTGTTAAAAGCCATTTCTTTTTCCCTCCCTCACCAGAAACCCAAGCGCTGATGTGCCTCTGAGAATAATTCAAAATCTCAACAGTTTGCGTATCATCCCACATCAATGCTAACCCACCTTTTCTGCCTTCTGGTTCAACCACAAAACACCCCTCACACTTCAACCTCCTCTTCACTCTATAACATTTTTCTGATTTTAGTTTTGTCTCCATTAAGAAGACTATATTGGGTCTCTTCTCCTTTGCTAAATGACAAAGGTCTTGAACTGTCCGAGGGTTCCCAAGCCCTCGGCAGTTCCAACTAAGGGTTTTCATTGGGATTGGTGGGGCTGTGCACCAGCCACCACCGCTATTTCTTCTGCTGGTTCAACCAAACAGGTTCTTGTTTTTTTTGAGTATCCCAACCCTTCCTCCCCGGTCTCCTCCTCCCTCATTGTCCTCTTCCCTTGCACACATTCAGCTTTATTAACTGAAGCTAATCCCTTCCCTCTTGCCCTTCTCTTCCATGCCCCTTTAGTCTGTATCTTCTCAGGAATATTTTCTACTTCAGGGGAACTAGCCTTTAAACCCTCTGCTTCTATGCTCCCCTTCCTCCTTCCCTTCCCCTCCCTATCTTCCTTTTCCTCCAACTCTACTACATTTTTACCCTTCGTTCCCACCACTGAAATTTCTTCCCCTACTTCTACTTCCTCCTGGGCTCCTTTCTCTCTATTTTCTGTTGTAGATCTACTCATCGAAGAATCCCCTTCCCCTTGCCTATTCTCTCTATTGGGTAAATATTGTCTTCCCCATTGCTCCCCTCCATCGTCTCCCCTACTTTTTTCTCCCCCGTTCATCCCTCCCCAAAAACCATTTATATAATCATTATTATTCCTATAGCCTCCCTCAGCATTTCTACTATTCTCAACTTTTTTAGTTCTGAAACCTGCTCTAAGCCAGGTCCCGTATTGACTATCTCCCCCCCCACCCCCTTTGCATTCATTAGAACCGTGCACAATACAACCACAAGTGAAACAAAATCTAGGTAATTTCTCATACCTGAGTGCTACCCACAGCTTGCCTCCTTTCACACAAATCGTTCTTCCTCTTGCCAAAGGCTTTGTTAAGTCCACTTCGATGCTAACCCTCAAGCAACTTCCCCAGCCACTGCCGTCCTCCTTCACATCTACTTCCTCTACTCTGCCTATAAACTCTCCTATTAACCTCCCTCTTGCTTCATTCATACAGGCCAAGGGAAGATTATGCATCTGAACCCACAGCCTTTCCTGGTCGAAGCTCATCCTCTGTGGCGGCGTGAACCCTTCAAACAGTTTTAAAACTAACAAATGGCTGTCAAATAGCCATGGCCTCCCCTCCCATATACGGTTTTTGTCAGCGTGATTTGCAAATGTGATCACAAAAACATTTGGGCAAACCTCCAGAAATTTTGCCCTCTTACTGATTCTCCATACCTTGGCTAAAGTGGCTTCAATCACCTCCTGGTTGATACTTCTTTCTACGCAAATCTTCCCTACCAGACTCCTTTCTTCCTTATAGCTCAAACCTTCAGTCGGCTCCTCTCCGATAACTATCCCTTGCTCTTCCTCTTCCGTTAGGCACAGCCTTTCCCAATCCTCCGTCAGCCCGTTCATCTTTCCTCTCTGCACAAACTCTGTTTCCTCCTGAATCCGTCGCAAACTCCTTCCTCTACCGTTGTTCTGCGTCCCTCCACTACCTCTTGCACGACGTAACGGCTGCTTAGACCACTACCTCTGACAGGTCCCACGGCAAACCCTTACTCCGTTGGAATAAAGAGTTCCCCCGAAATGCTTCACCTCCTTTTCTCTAGAGAGAAAAAGGAGAGAAGAATAAGAGAGAATTACAGTTAGGAATAGAGTGTATTGATCTTGCGCGGAAGCATACTTTAATGATACTTTTGCCTTTTGGCAATTTACTTTAACGATAACTTGAATGTTGAATTGGACAACAAGTCAAATCAAAGATTTTAAATTTTTTGAACTTGCATGTAAGATCCATGTAAATAAGAATTTTTTCTAGATTTTCTTTGTTGAATATAAATATGTAAGGAGAAAATAAGATGAGATAAAATTTTATAAAAAATAATAGAAACAGAAAAAGAATTAAATAAAAAATATTATAAAATTATAATATTGTTTTTGTTTTTAAGATTTAAAAAAGTGAATTATTTTTAATTTTTTATTTAAAATTTCAAAAAAGTTGTAATGATTATTTTAAAAATTTTATATTCTAATTATATTTGAAAAAAATATGGAATGAGATACGATGAGATGATATGAAAATTTTAAAAGGAGATCTATTTTAAAATAAACTTTTATTTGAAAATAAATAAGGGGATAAACAGTGTTCTCATCAATTACTCTCTTTTTTTTTTCCCTATTTTTCTCATCAAACCTGGTTCTCTGATGTTTTTGCTCTTTTGCCGATTAGGTGAGTTTGGATACTGAGGTTTTTATTTTTATTTTTTTGATAGGTTGGATACTAAATTGAGATGAGATTAGTTGAGATGAAAGTTAAATGTTAAATAAAATATTATTAGAATATTATTTTTAATAATATTATTATTTTAAAATTCAAAAAATTAAAATGTTTATTATATTTTGGATAAGAATTTAAAAAATTTATAATGATTTAATGAGATTAGTTGAGATGAATTAAAATTATCTATATATCCAAACCACCAAAGTTTGTTGTTTTTTACATTTGATTCTCCACAACGCTTTTAAAATGTGGTCGATGTTTCTATAAAATAAAATTTGTAGGAACTAATGAGAAATTATCAAAAAAATTTTGGAAGACTCAAGTTTATGCAGATCTAGAAAAACTGAAGGAGAAAAAATATAGGCATTTTAATGTCATCTCTATTAAGGCAATGAAAGATGAGGAAAATCCTGGATCGTCATCCTAGGATCAAAATTATCTCAAACAACTTTCATAAAATTATGGGCGATATTTATTTATAAGACCATATTATAGCTACTATTAATGCTCTTCTTTTATAATATATCACAGTATGTACTTATTTATAAATTACATAAACATTACATCGTTATTTAATTAACCGAAAACATTATTTCCTTATTAATAAAAAAATTAGTTCTTAACAGAATAAAATTAAATATAAATTAAGCAAACGCGCATTGCACGTTGCTTTCACCTAGTATATATATAAAGTGGCTATGAAACGGAAATTGTTGGTTTAACATTTTTTTCACTGTTTCCCGTTAAATTTAACGCCAAGTATTTAAGCCCTCAAACCTTTTATCTGTTAAGACCACTCATAAAGTTGCATTTTTTTAGTAAGTAGCGGCAAATCTAAAACCACACAGATCTGGCCAACATCTTTACAAATATATGAAGTCCTGTTCAAATCTATAGAGAAAAAGAAACCACAAATAAACCAACTTAAAAAAAAAATACAACGACTCGGATGTGTGCGAGGAACAAAAATTAAGAGAGAAAAAAATATATGATAAAAAAATGAACATTAACTCCATTCTAAAGATCTACAGATCTGTAGGAAAACGTAAGAAAAAAAAATAGTCAAATATACACCTGAGCTGATCAACGAAAAAGTAAAAAAATAAAACAAATTAAAACCGCTCAGATCTGGACACCATGTCTTCAAATATATGAAGACCTATTCAAATCTATAGAGAAAAAGAAACCACAAATAAACCAACTTAAAAAAAAAAAAAATACAACAACTCAGATGTGTATGAAAAAATAAAATCAAGAGAGAAAAAAATATATGATAAAAAAATAACATTAACTCCATTCTAAAGATCTACAGATCTGTAGGAAAACGAAAGAAAAAAAAATAGTCAAATCTAAACACGAGCTCTTCGAATATATGAAGATCCTTCTACTGTTAACAAACCTAATAGGAATAAAAAAAGGCAACAGAAAAATAGACAACAAACAAAAGAAATAAAAGATAGAGAATATTGGAGTGAAAGTAAAAAAAAAAAAAAAATAGACAGAATAATAAAAAATAAAAAAAATCCACCTATTTCTTCATCTACATCCAAACACACCATAAAAGGAAAAACAAAAAAATGAAACAATAGAAAACTAAAACAAAAAAGAAATTTGCAGATCAATCAAAAAGTAAAAAAATAAAATAAATAAATAAAAATTAAATTAAAAGCACTCAGATCTGAACACCATGTTTGTTATTAGGACAAGTCTCTCATAAAGAAACAATATTAACATCTCACACGTCAAGTACTTGATTTACATCTCAGAAAGAAAAATGGAAAAAAAAATTGCAACTCTAAAAAAGAAACAATATTAACATCTCATGCAATAACATCACAGATTTACACCACCAAAAAAAATTAAAACCACTCAGATCTTTAGAGTTTGCAAAATGAGATCAGAGAAGTTCGCAAGAGAGGGAGAGAGGAAGAGCAAACGTAGTTAGGGGAAATAGAGGTGTGAGTGTGACTTTGTTAGTGATAGGCTGTCTCCAGCTGTGTATCTCCGAGCCTGTAGGTTCAAAACTGAGGGACCTCATTTGTTCTCTCAATCTGCCACTACCTATTGTGAATCGGGTGTAAATTTAAACCGGTAAACTGGTCCGAACCAGACCGGACCGGACCGGTTTTACCGATTTTGAACCGGTCCGGTCCGGAACCGGTTTCTAAAATCCGTAAACCGGCCGGAACCGGTCCGGTTCCAGTTTTAAGATTTTTCAGACCAGACCGACCCGGACTGAACCGGTTGATAACTATATATATAAAAACTAATATTTTATATATAAATTTTATTAAAAATTAAAATTATACAAAATATTTTTTATATATTAATATATATAAGTTTTATATATAATGTATAATTAATAAATTATATTATTATTTATATAATTATATATAAGATAATATTATTAAAAAGTATAAGTTTAATCTTAAAAATGAAAATTTAATCAATTATAACATAAAATATTAATCTTAATTCTTAAATATGAACATTTGTAATATACTAGACTATATAAATTTATAATAGGCACTAGGCAGCAAGTTTTCACCTTTCCCGGCCATATATCGTCACTATTCTTCAGAAACTATTAGTATGTAAAGCAGATTTTTGAAAGCAGTTTATAGTAAATCAGATTTTAGTAAATCAAATTTTTTTTTAGTAAAACAGATTTTTTAGTAAAGTAGTTTTTAGTAAATATGAAGCAGATTTTTTTTAATAAGGCAGATTTTTTAATAAAAGTATAACAGATTTTTGTAAAGTAGTTTTTTTTTTTATAAACAGATTTTTAATGACAACATATCAAATTTACATTTTAAAAATACCGGAAACCGGTTAAATCGGAAGTACCGGTTTATGAGGTTAACCGGGGCATAATTGGTTTTGAAAAATACAAAACCGGTCATACCGGTTCGGTCTAAGATTTTGTCAAAAATCGGACCGGAACAGACCGGTTACACCCCTAATTGTGATAAGTTTTTTTTTTTAATTATTATTGAAAAGCTCAGAGAGAGAGAGAGAGAGAGAGAGAGAGAGAGAGAGAGAGAGAGAGAGAGAGAGAGAGAGTTATTTTTTAAAAGGTTGAAGCCTTTTGAGCGCAGTCTGTTTTTTTTCTTTTGGGTAAAAAAATGGGCTATATTGCTTTCCTCGTATTTATCTTGTTTCAATTACTTTTATGTTGACCAAGTATTGCTACTTTGTATGAGTTCCTAATAAAGATCTGCTTGGATTCCTTTCTGACCGAGCACGCACTATTGCTACATCTAAGCAAACGTGCTTTGAACGTTTAGCAAATCTCGTTTATTGTTGTTTTAACCATTGCGTCGGTATTTTATTTTTTTCCTTGATTGTCGTTTCTAAACTAATGTCATTTAGTACTCGAGACCTAAAGCTAGCCCTTCTACTAAGTTTCTGCTAGACTCGGATCAAGCATGGTCATGAATACTCTCGAAAAAGAGGACTGAAGCTCTAATTATTAGATCTTTAGAACACAAACTCGCATCACAAAAGAAAAAGATTAAATTAATTGATCTTCACAAATAAGCTCATGAATCTATGGATCATCGAGATCACAACGTTGAAAAAAATAAAAGAAATGAAGAAAAAGGCCTTCAACAAAATATTGGAAGACGTAAGTATAATTAGTTGCAAAAGATCGAGTTAATTAGTTATACAAAGAAATAAAAACATCTCCCGAAACACCCACTAACGATATCTCCTCCACCGTTTTTGTTGGACTTTTATTAAACTTATCGTAAGAAACATGTTAAACTGGATGATAATACTATAAATTTAGCTGCTACTATGTTTAGGGAAGTAGTAGAAGAGGCATTTGATTGTTCAACAGTTGAGTTGATGGAAGATGCTGGAGAGGTATCTTTTAAAATTTTTATTCAAAATTTGAGTTTGGCTATAATGAGTTAATTAAAAACAAATAGATTTTTATTAATTATATAAAGATATTCAAATTTTATTTTGTAGGAACATCAACCATATATTAAAAGCGTTGTGAAGAAATTATCAAACAAAAATTGGAAGATTCAAGTTTATGTAGATCCAGATAAGTTGAAGGAGAAAAAACATAAGCATTTTAATATCCTCCCTATTGAGGCAATGGAAGATGAGGAAAATGCTGAATCGTCATTCTAGAATCAAAATTATCTCAAACAACTTTCATAAAACTATGGGCGATATTTATTTATAGGACCATGTTATATCTTCTATTAATGAATATTAATAAAAATATTATATCTTTATTAATAAAATTAGTTCTTAACAAAAAAATTTAAATATAAACTAAGCAAACGTGCATTGCACGTTGCAACGCAACTAGTTTCAATTAATGCTATTTCATTTAGGCCTTGTTTTGATTAGGCAAACCGTTTCAACTCATTTTTAATCATTTCAACTATCTCAGCACATTTAATTATTATAATTTTTTCAAAAAATATAATAAATAATCTAATTTTTTAAAATTTTAAAATAAAAATTATATTATAACATTATTTTATTTAATTTTACTTTTATCTCACCTCATCTCATCTATGTAATCAAATGAGGTCTTAGAGAAATCGACACATACAAACACACACAGTACACATTTAAATTGGTTCCATCAATATAAGGATTGAATTTGATGAGCATTGTAAGAGGATTTTCCTTACAAGCAAGGCCCACTGGACTTCGGCCCTAATTCAAACCGACCTAAGGGTGTCCCTACATGCGTAGGGAATAGGGGGTGTACCAAGGAGGGGCGCCGAATGAGTGACAAGAATCATCAGCCTGTCATTTCACGGCCAACTTCAAAGTCCAGGGACCTACACAAAGTGCGACAGAAAATGTAGAGAGCCTTTGATCTGTTGGTGTCAGATCATCTACAGCACATATGGCTTGGACAAGGTCAGGAAAACACACCGCATTAATGGCACTACTGCTGAGTTACATGTCACATTTATGAAATCAATGCCGAGCGACACCGCATTAAAGGAGGCCTGACAGTAGATGCAGGAGAGAAGGTACAGACTTTATGGAGGAAAATACTATTTTATGCCTTTCCCAGACCACGGTATAAATAGCCAATTCAAGGTACCAAAAATCTCTCTGGTCCCTAGACTCCTCTACTTATTTACAACCTTCCAAGACTATTTACTAACTTTAGCATTGGAGGTTACCCGGCCCCTAGGCCTCCTTCTTAAGGCCGTAGTCTTTCGTGCGGCCTGTGGGATCGTAATAGATCTTGCATGTCTTTCGTGCACCCAAGACAACTTGTTCCAAGCAACTCAGAATTCACTAAAGCTATTCAAGACATGGAAATAGGACAGGCAAAGAGCCAGGCACGGAGGAATGGGAAGGCCACGATGGAAGAAGACCATGCATACGCGGATGAAGCACTACCTTCAGCAGATGATACTAGTGCTCTACAGCCTGCCCCAGATCGCACAGAGGTTATAAGCAAAGTTCAAGATGAGAACGAGCTCCGGAAGGCCAAGCCAATTGGACAGCTGGAGCATGTTACCCTCCACCCAGATCAACCAGAAGCTACGATGACGATTAGTAGCGAAATGACGTCCGAAGCTCGAGATGCTATGCAGTGACTCCTCGCTGAATATCTAGATGTGTTCACATGGAACCATGGGGACATGCCTGGAATAGCGCTTGAAATCATACAACATAGCTTGAGTGTGGATCCAAAAGCCAAAGGGATATGACTGAAGCATCGAAGCTTCAATGCAGAAAAGAATGCTGCCATAGTTGAGGAGGTAGACTGACTACTGGGGGTGGGGTTCATCCAAGAAGCTCACTACCTAGAGTGTTTGTCTAATGTAGTGCTTCGAGAAGCTCACTACCTAGAGTGGTTGTCTAATGTAGTGCTCATGAAGAAGCTGAACGGCAAATGGAAAATGTGCGTTGATTTCACTGACCTCAACAAATCTTGTCCAAAGGATAGCTTCCTGCTTCCTCGCATCGACCTCATTGTCAACTCGACGGCAGGTCATCGCCTGCTCAGCTTCATGAATGCCTACTCTGGGTATAACCAGATCATTATGAAGCCCAAAGAAAATGAGAAAACTCTGTTCATCACAAACCGAGGCTTGTACTGCTACACGACGATGCCTTTCGATCTTAAGAATGCGGGGGCCACCTACCAACGGTTGATCAACCGTATGTTCAAAGACCAGAACAACACTTGTTGGTCAAAACTATGAAGGTCTACATGGACGACCTGTTGGTCAAAACTAGGACCTTTGAACAACACTTGAACGACTTAAGAGAAGCTTTTGTGATACTGCGGTAGTACCAAATGAAGCTGAACCCGACAAAGTGCACCTTCGGTGTTAGGTCAGGAAATTTTTTGGGATTCATGGTATCCAAACGAGGTATCGAATCCTAAGAAGGTGAAAGCCATCCTCAGCATGGCCCCACTGTAGAATATAAACGAAGTGCAAAGGCTGGCTGGGAGAATGGCCGCCCTCAACAGATTTGTCTTAAGATCAACTGACAAATGCCTACCTTTCTTCAAATTCTTGCGGAAAGCAAAGACATGGGACAATGAGTGCGACCAGGCATTCAAAGCCCTTAAGAAGTACCTCACGAGCCCGCCGCTCCTTAGTCAACCTTGACCTTGTACTTGGCCGTCTCCCCCCAGGCAGCTTCTTCAAAGTTGGTATGTAAGGAGGAGGGGATCCAAAAGCTGGTATACTACATCCGCTAGGCATATTGGGGGGCTAAAACCCCAAACCCCTACATAGAGCAGTTAGCTTTTGCATTAGTAGTAACAAAGCGAAAGCTACACCTTTACTTTAATGCTCACCTGAGACGAGTTCCTCACAGAGACTCCTCTAAAATAGGTATTGCAACGACCAAATGGCTCATGAATTGGGCAATAGATTTGAGCAAGTTTGATATTGATTACGCGCCTCGAAACACCATAAAGGGCAGGTGTTAGTAGATTTTGTTGTCGAGTTCACCGAGTTCTCGGTAGAGGAAAATGGTGCGCTTCCTGTAAAGCCTTGGCAAGTATTCATTGACAGCTCGTCTTGCCAGGCTGGAGGGGGAGTGGGGATGCACATTGTGGCACTCGAATGAGAATAGCACAATTACGCCATTAAGTTGGCGTTCAAAACAACAAATAATGAAGCAGAGTACGAAGCGCTGCTTTCAAGATTACAGGTAACCAAAGCTCTAGGAGCCACCGAAATCGAAATTTGGGCCGATTCTCAAGTGGTAGTAAATCAAGTGCAGGGGGAATTTGTTGTAAAGAGAAAAAAAAGTTAAAAAGATATTTGGCATTGGTAAAGGCTGAGCGCCCTCACTTCAAATACTTCCAAATTCAGCAAGTGCCATGGACAGAGAATCAGAAAGCAGCAAGTTGGCAAGCTTAGCATCTGGACAGGAGAACTCCCCTTGCCAGAAGATACGGTGATTAGAATAGTGGAAGTACCTGATATCGGAATCGAGGTAATGGAAATACAACATAGGACCCCAGATTGGGTAAGGGACATAATCAAGTACTTGGAAACTAGCAAGGTACCTAAGGACCGACAGGAGGCAAGAAAAATCTGGAATAGAAAAGCACGTTACACGATGATCAAGAGAGTCCTATACCGACGGGGTCCTATACCAACGGGGTCACTTGGCGCCTCTCTTAAGGTGCATCTCCCCAGAGGAGGCGCAATACGTGTTAGCAGAAATACACAAGAGAGTTTGTAGGAACCATTCGGGAGGACGGATGCTAGCCGAAAAGGTGATAAGGGCGAGTTATTACTAGCCTCAAGCCCTGCGAGATGCTAAGGATTATGCACGAAAGTGTCGGAAGTGCCAGGAATACTCCCGATTCCCCATTGTCCGCCAAAGAGGTTGACGTCGATCACATTGCCTTGGTTGTTTGCCCAGTAGGGAGTCGATTTGGTTGGCCCACTTCCCCCAGGCAAAGGAGGAGTTAAATTCGTGATAGTAGCTGTAGACTACTTCACCAAATGGGTCAAACCTGAGGCCTTAGCTATTACCACTACGTGCAATATCACGCAATTCCTATGGAGGTCAATGGTTTGCAGGTTCAGCGTCCCACACACCATCATCTCAAACAACGGAAGGTAGTTCGAGGCAAACAACAAGACACTGATGGGAATGTTTAAAAAGTGACTTGTCGACAGAAAGGGAGCATGGGAGGAGGAGCTCCCCATCGTGCTGTGGGCGTACTGGGTCACAGTGAAGACGCCGACCGGGGAAACTCCCTTCACCCTCGTGTATGGTCACGAGGCAATGCCTCCAGTAGGGATTGGAGTCCCCACATATAGAGTTCAGTACTTCGAGCAAGAATCCAATAGTGAACGGCTAGAAGAACAGCTAGACCAGTTGGAAGAAGTCCGACCGGAAGCTGAGATAAAGGCCGCAACCAACAAGAGAACAGTCTAGAGGTGCTTTAACAAGCGTGTGTGGCTGAGGACATTCAAAGTCGGGGAACTAGTACTCAAGGAAACAGGAACTAAAACGCGAGACGAAGGAAAGCTAGATTCCATGTCTACCAACACACTTTATTTGGTAGTTTCAGATTCCAAAACTTCCTCCAAAACTCACAAGTGCTTTGTGAATGTGAACTTTCAATCCTTCCTACATGTTTTAAACACTCCAAAGCTAAATGATATTCTGATTTTATTGGATACATTCCACTTTTATGAATACTTCAAACAAATTGATCTACAAACCACAAGTGAGAGAGGGGAAGAATGGGTCATCCTCAAACTGCCACATGTTCCCACTGGTCTAACACAAATGAACACAATTTAGATATTTTAAACAAACTACCACATGCTCCCACTATACAATACAAACTTTGAATTAATGTCAAAAGGAATTAATCCAAACTTATGCCCAAAGGAATTACACATAGAGAGTAACAATTGCAGATTTGATCATTGCTCGAGCCAAAACAATTGCAGTCCTCACATCCTAATGAAATTCCCAATATCTACATGTACTCACATGTATGGTCAACTGTTAGGATTTGAACCCATGCCATAAGACTTCAATATGCAAAGATATTATAGAGATCGCAAAAAGACCTATCACAGTAATAATGCATCAATTAAATTAACTGATCCCACCATCTACAACTGTTAGCCATTTACTAAATCCTACAACTAAAAACAAAGCTTACATACAAAAAAAGATGAGCAAAACATGAGGATTTGAGGGGTGAAAACCAATACTCAATTTTAGAAAAATTGAAACTCCAACTTGCAAAAATCATTCCAAAAAAGTTTTCATCCTAAATAGTGTACAGAACTATGCATCTAACTCTGTAATTGAACAAGAAAACATTGTGAGAGCTAGAAGAGACTAGTTTCAACAATTATATAATGGAGCATAAGAGTTTAATGAGTGTGCTTTACAGAGGAAAAACAAGATATATTGAAAGGGTGAAGAGGATGAGAAAAATAAGGGATAGAGCATAGGCGATTCAAGAATAGCAAAAAAGCACAAACCAAATGATAGCAATGACAAAGAATGGCGCTGCTGTTAAACCCACAGACTACATTATCAGAGTTAAAAAAAATAAAGTTCACTGAACAAACTAATGGCCCCAGAAGACATGTACTCCTAAACTGTGTTCTTGTTCTCCAATTGATCTTTTAGTTTTTTCTTCATTCGTTGTAATCTGTACCTAACTTTGCACCAAACTTTGCATTTTGTTTTCTCCAATTTGATGTAACAAGAGTTCTGAAGTAGTCTCTCAAGACCATTTAATGTGATTGGCTGAGGCAAATGATTTGGAAAGTCTATGGGTGCTTGCTTATGATTTGTAATGAGTGCTTGTTAACAAGGCCTGGTTGTAGGATTAAAAGGGTTTACAAAGTAAAAAAGAACTGGAGAGAAGAAGAGTGTGATTCTAGACCTCAAGCCTATGGTCAATTTTTTCCTTGTTTGTGAAAATAGAATTAAGAAACTATACTTAAAAGCTAGTGTACCATGAGGTCTTAAACCTTATAAACTACTTTGAAAGAACTTTCTTAATCAACCAAATTTCAACTTTAGTAAACTTCAAATAAGACTAATAAACATGAAAATATGTATAGACATAAATATATAAAATCTTTCAACTCTTTGCATATGATGCTATACTTCTCAATACAACTTCTAGTAGCTGAATGTATT
The DNA here is from genome assembly GCA_003123785.1 of Pterocarya stenoptera. Classification (NCBI taxonomy): domain Eukaryota; kingdom Viridiplantae; phylum Streptophyta; class Magnoliopsida; order Fagales; family Juglandaceae; genus Pterocarya; species Pterocarya stenoptera. The sequence goes on along the minus strand of QEOT01000093.1, from coordinate 134,951 downwards.
TTTATCAACACAAAAGTAAGACAAATGAACTAAAACCAACACAAACCTCTCTCCTATGATCTCGAGTAACTAGCTTTTCTTCCTAGAAGAATCACAGGGTTCAACGAAGCTGCTTTGAATGCAATTTCAAGTCCTTGGCCAAATCTTCTTCTCTTACCCATTGTCGTCTTTGAATCAAATAACAGAGCAAGAAAGCATAACTACTACAAATCAACATAAACTAATCTTCGAAAAAAAAATTAACGACAATAATTTTCTTGCAAATTATGAAGAATGGTGCCATTGAATTCAAGAAAGTTACCTGTTGAAAGGTTCGACGCTCATCTTCTAGGTTTTTGGAGTCAATATGTGAAGCAGATTCTTGGAGTCAACAGTCATGCAACAATTTCTCCCCGAAAAAATGACCGAATCAAATAGAGAAGTTCACAGATTTAAAGCTTTTCCTTCGTAGAAAAAGAGAGACGGAGAAATCAAAACTTAAATCCGATGTTATTACTCAAGTAGTGTTCGAGAGCATACCTTCGTAGTGATCCTAATGTGAGGGGGGTGATTCCAAACTCCGTTCTCATGGGGCAGACTAGCAAGGAGCCCTATAGTTACACAAAAAGAGAGAAGAGGGACGAACGAGGGAGAGAAGATGGTGACTAGAAGGTTGCGGGAATGAAGAGAGAGAAAAGAATGAGGAAAAGAGAAAGGGAGACGTTGATGAAAACAATAAAACAATGTGTTGGAGGATGAACAGTAATTCATAACAATGGAGTGCCCGTTAATTTACTGTAGCTCACATGTTGAGCTTTGGAGCATTGGCTAGTCCAATGTAGAAGTTTTTTATCACATATAGCCAAATTATAGACTTGCATTGACATTTGGATATTCCAATAACATTTGGCCAGTTGAATGCCAATGCGCTAAAAGCTCATTTCCCGTTCTCCGCAAATCCTAGAATTTCATGCCTACTCCTTCCTTCTTCAGCTGGTATTTTCAGTCATTATCTGATGCTCAGTCTATTATTACCTACCTCTTTGGCTCCCAAGAAAATCTTCCAGCAAGAAAGCATAAGTTTGTGGTTCATGTTCTTCCTTTTCTTTTTGTGTTTCTAGAGGGTCTAAATAAGTTTTCCATGAATTGCTGTTTGGATTGGATTCGGAAAAGCTGGTCCTTGAACTTAATGCATGTGTACGGACGGTGCAGATGCAGGTGCTGAACGGAGGGAGAGGGAGGATATTGGGCATGTGTGCATGCGTCGATCTTCGTTTGAAGGAAATGTAGTTTGAACTTCGAACTAATCCCTTAAACAAAGCTCCTTGTCTCATGCTCTGTTTGTGCATGAAGCGCCATTCTTCCTCTTGCTCGTTTCCATCTTCACATTTTCAAGTGTGAAACTAGCTGCTTTCTTATTTGGAAAATACTAAATATACTTAAGAAAAAAATTGCAAAAAACTTACTTCTCCACGTGTCAGTTATAATTAAAATACTGAAAATAATAAGATTTAAAATTTAAAATTTGAATTTTAAAAGAAAGCTAATAAAATGAGTCTTATAAGTAAAACTGTAAGTACATGTAGCATTACTCTTCTCATGTCCCATTTGGCTCCTACGAAAACATTATTATAAACAATATTTAAGCTTTTTTATAAAGAATTTATCCTAATCTTATCTATTTAAGCTTGTAAGTAGTATTAATCACACACACACACATATATTATATATCACTGTTTTTATATATATGGTGTCCTACTAGCGTGCCACCCAGCTTGCGACCCAGCTTTGATAGCCAGCCGTGTCCACTAGTACAAAATCACTTTTTTATTTTTATCTTTTATTTTTAATATTTTTTAATATTTTTAATATTTTTTAATATTTTTAAAAAATAAAACATATATCAATACATTAAAAATCACTTTCTTAATCATTAAGTAAAAATAAAATAAAATACATGAACAGTCAAAATGAGAGACAAAATCAGATGACATACTAACATTTTCCTTTTATATATATTTAACCCGTTTTTCTAGTTTCACGCATGATTAAGTAGATCAAAAAGATCAGGATACAAATGCAGGCCGTGATCATTTAATGAAATGCTATAATCATAAATGTTTCGAATCAAGAAAGACCAAGAATAAGGTCAACACTTGTAATGGCAAGAATTTTTAAAAAAAAAAAGTTATTCGAATAGACAAAGACCAAGACAATGGACAACCAGCTTCCTCGTACCATGTTCGTTGGTGGTGCATTAGTTTTCACAATAAAGACTATTATCCTAAGTACTCAAGTTTCATCTAATTTAGGGGTTTTCTTCCTATCGTCGTGTAGGTTTTTTTTTTTTCTATCCTATGGTGTTGGCAACTGGATGATGGTTAAAGATTTAAGTGCTTTGTGTGAGAAGATGTCTCTTATTGAGGCTGAATCAACCGAAGTGTTAGTGGGAACCGGGTTTATTAGAAGATGTGATCATCCGAGGGGAGCAATGTTTAATTATTAAGCTTCTCACTGAACATCACTTTAATAGAGAGGATTTTGAGTAGACTATGCGACACATTTGGCGTCCTGCGAAGAGTATCAAGTTCCGGGATCTAACATCAACCCTTATGATGGTTGAATTTGAGGAAAGCCACGATAAGGACAGGGTGCAACGGGATGGGCCCTGGACTTTCGACAAACAATTGGTACTCACAAAGGACTTTGAGGGTCACCTACAGGTACATGAAATTCAGTTGACAGAAGTGGCTTTCTGGGTTCGAGTACATGACCTGCCATTCATGGCTTGCAATGAGTACGTGGGAAAGCGTATAGGGGAGTCGATGGGAAGGGTTGTTGAAGTTGACCTAATGCAGGATGACTTTGCCTGGGCAGAATACATGCAGATCAGGGTTAGTCTAGATATCACTAAGCCTTTGTTACGCCATAAGAAGATAGCATTGGGTTCACAGAGGGATTGTTTGGTTTGCTTTACTTACGAAAGATTGCCTAGTATCTATTATCAGTGTGGTTGCCTGGGCCCTGGCCACCATGACTGTGTGATATGGAAGGTCAAGCCTAAATCTGATGCCTTTGACTGTTTCCCGTATGGTCAATGGTTAAGGGCGGGGCCACCTTCTAGATAGGGTGTTGGAAAGCGTCCTATGGTGTAGAAAGAACGTGTTGGGGTGGGTTTGTTGAATTCAAGTGACTTTGCGAGAAATGAGAGGAGTGATGCGAATTTGGTGGGAAAAAAACTAGTGTTTCAAAAGTGACAGATCAGGTCCCGAAATCTTCTGAGCTTCAACAAGACAAGAGTCTGGATAAGGGGGAGTTGGTTATGAAACTAGGGGCAATTGTTGAGTTAGAGGGAGTTTCAAATCTAAGAGATGAAGTGGGGGCTAACGGCTACTCCACTAACGATGTCATTTTAGTTTTAGTTGATTTAGATTCCTCTAAGGAAAAAGCTGAAGGCCCACACCTTATGAGTGGAAACAGTGCTGGCCCAATTTTTTCTGCAGTGGATACTATCCATGGGCTCAATTTGAAACGTCAAGGCCGAAAGCCCAAGTTTAGTTTAATCACAACGGGTGATTGCAGTGTTGCAACAGTTAAGAAATCATGAAAGAGGAAGCTTTACTGTTGGTGAAGGGGGACCAGAGGGCTCCGAAGAAAGTCTCTTTGAACTTATATGAGGGTTTGATCAAGGGCTGTGACAATAAAGTATCAACAGTGGCTGAGAGTCAACCCGCTGAGAGCCATGAAGCTGTTAAGCTGGAATTCCCGTGGGCTTGGGAACCTACGAGGAATTCGCACCCTTCTTGATATGCTCAAGAAGGAAGACCATGAAATTGTTTTCTTGCAAGAGACAAAAGTGACATCCCGAGTCATGGACAGGTATAAATTTCGTCTCAATTTTGTTAATTGCTTAACAGTAGATTGTAAAGGTAGAAGTGGAGGCTTAGTGTTAATGTGGAAACAAGAGGTCAACCAGCATATTATTAATTTTTCCTCCCACCATATTCTTGCCCTAATTAAGGATGATGTGGATAGAAGTAAGGAATGGATATTGATTGGTATTTATGGTAACCCTGAGACAACATGTAGACATGAAACGTGGAGCTTAATTTGTTCTCTGTTTACTGTTGGTGATAAACCATAGTTAGTATTTGGAGACTTTAATAAAGTCTTGGAACCAAAGAAGAGATGGAGACCTGAAGTTCAGATGGAAGCCTTTTGAGCTGTTATGAGTGATTGTGAATTGCAGGATTTGGGATTTCGCGGGGATCCTAGTTATACTTGGTGTAATATAAGAGATGATACTAACAGAATTTGGGAGAGATTGGATAGGTATTTAGCATCTTCCTTGTGGGTGGAGATGTTTCCTGGTTTTGAGGTCCAGCATGGGTCTATTTATTACTCAGACCATATTCATGTTTGGTTGAGTACAGAAGGTGTTTTCTAGCAGAGGGGAGGAAAGAAAATGTTCAGGTTTGAACCTATGTGGGTTGACCATACAGAATGTGAACAGCTTATTGGGGACTCTTGGCAAGGGAGGATAGAGGGAAGTACAATGGCTGATACAATGAATAGGATAAAGGAGTGCAGTGTTAAGCTGACTACTTGGAATCAAAAGTCTTTTGGTCTGGTTAACAAGTAGTTATCTCAATCCAAATTTAAATTACAAAGCTTACAGGAAGAAGACACGAATTGTGAGAAGATGAATGAACAGAATGCTGCTAGGGAAGAGGTCCAACTTTGGTTGGAAGGAGAGGAGCTTATGTGGAACAAAGGTCAAGGGTACTATGGTTGCAGAGTGGAGATCAAAACTCTAAATATTTCCATTATAAAGCCTCAAAAAAAATTAAAGCTCCAAGATGAAGCTAGCAGGTGGAGAGAAGGGTCTCTTAGGGACTATTTGATTAGAGATTATTTTAAGTCTCTATTTACGACTTCTTCTGAGATGGGTTGAATGGAGATATTTGAGGGAGTGGAAAACAGGATTACACCTGAAATGAACTCTGAGTTGGGAAGAGTGTTCACAACTGATGAAGTGGTCCTAGCATTGAAACAAATGCATCCCAATAAAGCCCCTGGACTAGATGGCATGTCCCCCAATATTTTTTCAGAAATATTGGCACATAGTTGGAGGCAATGTGACTGCCGCAGTTCTTGATGTGCTAAACACAAGTGTGTTTCCTGATGGCTTAAACCATACACTATTAGTGTTGATTACTAAGAGGAAATCTCCTATACATGTTACTAACTTTAGGCCAATTAGCTTGTGTAATGTGATTTACAAGCTAATTTCTAAGGTTATTACAAATAGGTTAAAAGGAGTTTTACCCTATATTGTTTCTACTACATAGTCTACTTTTGTACCAGAAAGACTAATCACTGATAATGTTCTTGTGGCATATGAGATTGTTCATCATTTAAAACAGAAGAGAAATGGGAAGAAGGGATTCATGTATTTGAAATTGGACATGTCAAAGGCCTATGATAGGGTGGAGTGAGACTTTTTGAAATGGATCTTGGTAAAGTTATGATTCTCTAACAGTCTGGTGGGCTTGATAATGCAGTGTGTTAAATTAGTTTCATTTTTAGTGTTGGTAAATGGGATGGCTACAAAGACTATTTTACCCTCTAGAGGGATTAGGAAAGGGGACTCTTTGTCCCCTTACCTAATTTTATTATGCATTGAAGGATTGATAAGTTTATTAAGGCAAGCTGAGGAGTCCAAAACTGTTGCTGGGATAAGAATTTGCAGGGGCACCTCGAGTGAATCATTTGTTGTTTGCATATGATTCATTTATCTATTGTAAGGCAGATGAGGCTACTAGTGCTAATATTCAATTGCTCTTCAATAAATATAAATTGACATTGGGTAAAAAAGTTAATAAAGAGAAAAATTCAAACATTTTAAGCACAAATGTCTCAGAATCTGTTAAGAATGCTATTATGGCCATGTGGTGGGGTTGTTCTATTAATCAGTATGAAAAGTATTTGGGTTTGCCTCCTAATGTGGAAAATTCTAAGAATGTTGCTTCTGCTGAGATTAGAAGGAGGGTATGGAAGAAATTGGAGTGTTGGAAGGAGAGAATTTTGTCTCAAGGGGGTAGAGCAATCTTGATAAAAGTTGTTGCTCTCTCTATTCCCTCTTATGCCATAAGTTGCTTTAAGTTGCCTACTTGTTTATGCGAAGACTTGGAAAGGATGATGGCTCAATTTTGGCGTGGTCAGAAAGCTGATGAAGAAAAATTCATTGGATTAGATGGGATCAGTTGTGTGAATCCAAATTTAGGGGTGGGATGAGTTTTAGAGACTTGAAGCTTTTTAATACTACCTTATTAGCAAAGCAGGCATGGAGGGTTTAAAAAAATGAGGATTCTCTGCTTCACAAATTGTATAAGGCCAAATATTTTCCTCAATGTTCTTTCTTTGATTCAAACTTGGGTTATAACTCATCCTACGCTTGGAAATGAATCTGGGAAGGTAGGGATGTTTTGATTAGTGGATGTCAAATGAGGATTGAAGATGGTAATTCTACTAGAATTTGGGAAGATGTTTTGGTCCCTAGATATAAGGCCTTAAAATTAGAAATGACTACTAATGAGGAGTCAAATTTAACAGAAAAGATTGCAAACTTAATTGATATGCAATCGAGGTGGTGGGATGTGGGACGAGTTAGAGCCCTCTTCAATCCAAGAACAACTTCTAATATTTTGAAAATTGTTTTGAGTCCTGGCTAGTATAATGATGTTTAGGTTTGGAGATATGAAAGGAATGGTATTTTTAGTATGAAAGTGCTTGCAGGTTCTTGAGAACTGCTACAACTCAGGATTCTGCTAAGGCCTCATTTGTTTTCGGAGATGAGATGAGATGAGTTGAGATTAAAATTAAAAAGTTAAATAAAGTATTGTTATAATATATTTTTTAATATTATTTTTGTTTTGGGATTTGAAAAAGTTGAATTGTTTATTTTATTTTGTATTGGAATTTCAGAAAGTGTAATGACGAAATTGAGATGAGATGAGATATTTTTCGAAAACAAACGAGGCAGTTCTATAGCTCGGGAAGACAAGAAGTTGTGGAAACATATGTGAAAAGTGCAAATTCCAAATAAGATTAAGGTCTTTGCATGGAGGGTGTGTACAGAAGGTTTACCTTCAAAACAAAATTTACATAAGAGGAATGTTGTGGAGAATACACAATGTGATTTCTGTGGGTTTCAAGTTGAGGACTTAACTTATGCAATTCTACAGTGCCCTAATATTCAAGCATACTGGCTATCTTTCTTGCCTATTATGAGTGCTCTACCTCCGACTGGTTCTGTTAAAGGTGTAGCAAGGGTAACTCTGGAGACAACACTTTTTGTCCATCTTAGAAGCAGGTACCTTATTAGAGACTAAAAAAGAATATTGCAGCTCCAAAGCATGATTCACAACTTGCACATGTTCCAATCTAACATGTTTAATAGCCATTTTATTACGTCTATACCAGAAAGCCCAAGCTATAAGGAAGAACCTGTCAAGCTATGAGTGGTCTCCTTCCTAGTTTCTTTAAACTAAATGTGGATGGGGCAATGTTTTATGATTGTCACAAAGCTGAGATAGGTGTTGTTTTCAGAGATGAGGAAGGGAGGATAGGTATGGTAGTTAGCAAATCTGAGCATGAAGTTTGGGAACATGAAGTTGTGGAATTATTGGCTATGTTTTGTGGTCTGCAATTTAGTTCTCATCTGGATATTTCTAAGATTATTTTAGAAAGTAACAGCTTGCTTATGGTGGAGATTTTACAAGCAAGAGAGCAGTCGTTGTTCGTATTTGAGAATTTGATATCAGAAGTGCAGAATTTGCTCAAGCAGTTTGATGAGCACATGATTCAACGTGTAATGCATATGGGAAATCAAGTTGCTCACTACATGGCTAGATATGCTTGGAGGATACCAGACGTGGAGATGTGGATGGGCTCAATCCCTTCATCTATCTCTCAATATGTTTGGTTGGACCAATCTCATTTGTAATATGAATTTTATCTATTAATAAAAGTTTCTCTTGTTATTAAAAAAAAAAATCAATACAAAAAGATATTTTAAATTTACTATTCTCTACTATTCAGTATTTTATCATTTTTTTTTTTTACTATTGATAGAATATCTGAAATCAGCCCGCTATCCAAACGCAATCTAAGCACTCTCTGATCGAGCACATAGTTTTATATAAATTTAAGAGAAATGATAGTTGCAGTCGTGAGTGCGTAAACGCTATGTAATCACTTTGAAAAAAATAAATAAATACGGGACCCACAAGGAAAAAAAATTAATTTTTTAATTGTGAATTCTACTATTTTTCAAAGAGACTGCACGGCGCTTGCGCACTTCACGACTGTATGTAGCATTACTCTTTGTCAATATTATGTCTAAGAACTTTCCAACAATCGTAAAATTTTCTTAGAAAGGGATCGATCATCGGTGAAGCAAATGGATCAATTAATGTCCGCTAGCTGGTAATACAAATGGGTTTCATTTGATATATTCAACAACATATTATAGATATATAAAATGACTAATATTCAATAATTATCTTACAAGAGAGTTTACAAATTAAGGAAAAGCACATACGAGAAACACACACATATACATATATGCACACAGTACACATAAAAATCAAACTCATGAAGCCTTTGATCGTAATTTGGTCAAATTTCATTCTGAGAAATTTCAAGACATGTCATTCTTTCCCTAGTTGGCTTGCATGCTTTGAAAAGCCTATTATGTGACCGGAAACGGGACCCGAGAGAGTAGTGTAGTGACTGTAATATACTGACCAAAAGTTCATAATATAGTTTAACATGGAACCAAAATGGCCAGCAAACAATGAGGCACGTCCCACCAATTAAACCGATTGAAGCAATTGTGTTGAGTTTAAAGACCAAAAAACAGGCTGTAATGAAGGCTATCAGCATGCCTACTATTGAGATTGAAAGCATAACTACTCCCGACGCCATCATATCAGGTAATGGTTTGAAGAAATCATTTTCCGAGTAGAAAATTGACAAGAAAACTAACATTGAAGACGAAGAGAATACCATTGCTACTATATCTGATATGAAGAATAACGTAAACCAGTTGCATTCTAGGAAGATAGGAATGCCTGTTTCTTGATTATTCCCACCTGGTACTGTGAAGGCAGCTGTAAAACCCAAAGTGGCAATCAGTGTTGCCACTAGCATGCAAGAGTCTGCCTTCTCCTTCATCCACTTTTCACCCTTCTTCTGTAGTTTCTTATGGGTCCTCACATATATATGCCGAGGTGTTTCTTCACTTTCATTCGGTTGGTTCACAAATGACTTCGGCACGATCTTTTCTATCTCCTGCGCCCAAAAACCAATTACTTAGGAATTAAAAAGATATTGAAAGGGAAGACCATGCATGCAATACGCGTGCGATGAGAAGGAAATAATTAGTTGATATGATATTTAAGACCCGTACGCGTACGTACTTGAAACCACCATAACTCTTTTTGCATTAATAGAAGGGCTTTTTGGCCGCTTCTTCCGATATTCCGTCGATCTGAAGAAGGCAATCGTCCAGCCAAGTGCAGCATGTTGTTTCCCCCTTTGGCCGTATAGGTCGCAAGGTTGTTCTTCAAACTACCTATCTTATATATTAAATTAAAAACACGCTGTTGTCGATGTTTAACAGCAACGTGAAATAAAGTTCCATATTCTTCGTCAACTTGCCATATGAGATCGGGATAAGTGCTTACGAGTATAATTAGAAATTCAACGTTCCCTACTTTTGTAGCTTTAACAACTAGTTGCTTATGATGTTGAAGCATATGATCATCAAGAGGTGACAAAAAACTGTCGTGTTGAAGTAGCTCCAAAAGGCGGTCAACCAATTTATGGGCTGATGCTTGCATCATAGCTTTGTTGCAGAACCAACGTCCCCTGAAGACTAGTTATTAGGATTAAGAGAAGATCGTTAATTTGGTTAAAAAGAAATATTAGTTCTATATATATATATATATATATATATATATGCCAAAAGAATGAATTAAATGATTAAATTCACATTCACTTGAGTTAATTATATATGCTCGATTAATTAGCATTTTGTGTCAAATTTTGCATGCGAGTATAGACATGATCTAATATAAATATTTATATATATATATATTGGATCTGTTGTATTATGGAGCCTAATTGGATTTGTGAGCTAGAAAAGGCGTAGACAAATTGTTAGCTCGATTGTTGCTTGACTTGGTGCTAGAGTGAAACTCAAGCAGTGAGTTTGCTTGAGATGCAGTCGACAATTGCCTTGAACAAAGCTTAGACAGAAAGTTAGCTCGAAGTACGCTCGATGGTGAGCTCGAGAGAAGGTGGAATAGAGAGTCTGCTCGAGGCTCACTTGACAGTCTGCTCAAGCCAATGTTAGATTGGTTGTTTGCTCGCGGCGCACATGACATTTGTTTGAACGAATAACCCAATTTTGCCACATTTGGGTTTCTTGGGGCCATTTTTTATATTTATATATATCTATTTGTTTTGGAATAGAAACGTATTAAATTGAACCGAGAGAAATGAAAACGGTGTAGAACATTCTTGTGAGAGAGAAAAAAGCCCTAGAGAGAGAGAGAGTTGAGATTGTGTGAGTGGAGGGAAGCTCTTGTAACTCACTGTGTGTTTGTAATCTCCTCCATAATAAAATCCCCTGCAGCTCTGTGAATGAGGGCACATTGCAGAATGACGTTAAATATTTTATGTCATGTGTGTGCTTGATTCTTGTTTTTCCACATTTATTTCATTGTCTGTCTTGATATCAATGTGTATGGGTGTGGTTGCTCTGGTGTTTTTTCATAACAACTGGTATAAGAGCTCCAAGGTTCTGGAGTTTGGGGCTAAACGATGTCTAAAGAAGATGTGAAGGTTGGAATCGAGAAGTTCGATGGCACATATTTTGGTTACTGACGAATGTAGATCGGGAATTATCTCTATAGGAAGAGGCTCGACCTTCCTCTGTATGGAAACAAGCCAGAAAGCATGATCAATGATGAGTGAAATCTATTGGATTGACAGGTTTTTGGGGTTATTTGGCTTACCCTGTCTAAATTAGTTGTGCACAACGTTATAAAGGAGAGAGTCGCGATGGATCTCATGGCAACTTTCTCGAGTATGTATGAAAAGCTGCCTACAAATAATAAGGTGCATCTGATGAAGAAGTTGTTTAATCTGAATATGTTAGAAGTTATGTCTTTTTCCCAACACTTGAATGAATTCAACACTATCACAAATCAATTGTCGTCGATCGAGATTGAGTTTGATAATGAGATTAGAGGTTGATTTTGTTGGCATCATTGCCAAATAGTTGGGAGGCCATGAGGATGGCAGTAAGTAATTTAGCTGGTAAGATGAAATTAAATTGTGATGATGTATGAGACATGATCCTTGCTGAGGAGGTATGCAGGAAAGGCTTAGAGAGTTTTCTTGTACTGGTTTGGCCTTAAGTGTTGACGATCGAAACTGGGAACGTATCAAGTCTAGGAACAGGGGTAGGAGCAGGTCGAGATATAGGTAGTAGATCACTTGCTAGAGTTGTGGCAAACCGGGCCACATCAAGAGACACTGTCGGAATCAGAAAAGTATTGAGGATGACATTGTGAACGTAGTGACTAATGAAATATAAGACGATCTATTTCTTGCAGTGCACAGTCTGGTTAATGATTGGGTAATGGATTCAAAAGTTTTGTTTCATAGCTCTAGATGGAGAGACACTAGATGTTACTAGTGATTTTGGAAAGATGTACACGAGTGATGGAGAGGCACTAGATGTAGTGGGAGTGGGAGATGTGCGCACCGCACTTCCAAATAGGAGAGTGTGGAATTTGCAGCAAGTCAAACACGTTCCAAATATGAAGAAAAGCCTTATCTCTATAAGACAGCTTGACAACAGCGGTCATAAAGTAATGTTTTCTAAAGAAGCGTAGAAGGTCAAGAAGGGTGCGCTGGTCTTGGTGCATGGTCAGAAGACTGACACTTTGTATTTTACATCAAGATCCAGTGATGTGAAGTTAAATGCAAAGTTGCAGTAGAGCAAGCTTAGGCATGTGAACAAGGTCGAGAAGCAAAAGGGAGTCAGCTTTACAGTTCCTCATGTAAGTTTGGAGAAATCGCTTGAGACCACTATGCAAAGCATAAGTGTGAGAGATAGGAACTGAGCGTCTAGTTTTCTAGGGACATCTACAACTATAGTTGATGCTCACAGAGTTGCCATGACGGCCAGATGGCCAGACGTCCACAGTGGTCACCTACCTTGAACTATGTCATGCTAACAGAAGGCTGTGAACCACGGTACAAAAGCGAAATCTTGTGAGACAGGACATTGGGCAAGTGGTAGTTAGCTGAGAGAAGCTGACTAGACTTCCAAGAAGGAAGTGGAGACTACACAAAAGATGGGCAAGTCAACTGAAGACCGAACAAGTTATTAGGAGGAGGAGGGATCAGTCGACCAAATCATAGAAGTGGACGTCAACAATAGGTTCTCTGATGTTTGCCAGGGTCGGTTCAGTGAGAGTTGTGAGTTGCCCAATAGATGTGCTGATTGAGGGCGATGTACATTAGAGACTGTAGTTGGACTCGACTTCAGTGCATCTTCTGGCTTAAAGACGGGAGTTATGAGTTGCAAAAGTGATAGGTCTTGTACTGGAGATGATGGCTGGCATGTGGAGAATCAGTGTCCAAGTAGGATATTGTTGGTTATGGAACCTGATTTGTTTTGAGCTGGAAAAGGTGCAAATAAATTGTTTGCTCGAATGTCACTCGACCTGGCGCTCAAGAAAAACTCAGGTAGTGAATTCGCTCGAGGTGTGCTTGACAGTTGGCTCAAGCGAGTTCACTCGAGGTGCACTCGATAGCTAGCTCAGACGAATGTCGGGTAAAGAGTTCGCTCGAGAATTGCCTGATGATTTGCTATAGACAATGTTGGATTGGTTGTTCGCTCACGGTGCGCTTGACGCCTACTCGAGCGAATAACCCAATTTTGCTGCATTAGGGTACAATTTGTGACGCCATTATATATGTTATGTTTTGGAACAGAAATGGTGTAGAGCAATCTTGTGAGAGAGAAAAAAACCCCAGAGAGAGAATTGAGATTGTGTGAGTAGAGGGAATCTCTTGTAACTCATTGTGTGTTTGTAATCTTGTCTTGAATAAAATCTTCTACAACTCTGTGAACATAAACACATTGCCAAACCATGTTTAATACTGTGTGTCGTGTGTGTGCCTAGCTAATTCTTGTGTTTTCGCGCATATTTATTTTACTATTTATCTCAATATTGTTATGTGTAGGTGTGGTTGCTCTGGTATTTTTCCACAACAATGTCGTGACTTAATTCATTGCAATTAGCAATACTCTAGTTCTTGATAATTGAGTATAAATATTTGAAAACTTAGCAATTAACAATTTATTTTTATTAGGTGATTATTTTGACATGTTAGATATCAAATTATTTGCTATTTCTCAAATAGCAAATCGCACTGAAAAGAATAATTAATACTAAAAAGATCTATACATTGAACATTTAGTAATTAAAGAATTAATATATATATATATATATATATAATGGCCTCCTATATATCTACTTCCCAAAATCGCCACGTGGGGTATAAAACTATGCGTGAACAACAAAATATGACATAACTTCCTAATGGCAGCTAGCCGCGGTAGTCTACCACAACGTAGAATTAGGCACACCTCTCTATGCACGATGAACAACAAAATATGAGCAAGATGAACCGTCAGTCGGTGAAGCACAAGCAGCCCTACTACGAACCGTCAAGGAAGCTAGCTCAAGCTAGCAAAGGGGATGGCAGTGGACTAGAGGATTTCAGTTTTTTGACAATAGACTAGAGGATTGGCCTGTAATCAAGGATATTAATGCCACTAGATTAAAAGGAGTTGCTTCTTGGTTAGCTCAAAAAGTTCACAGAAGAGAGCCAATCTTTCTGCGCACAAGTGGCACATGCATGAAGTACCTCGCGGCCAATTGGACTGCTTCCTTGGACATCACAAGGAGCGCCATTCCCATGAGACTCCCCATCATAACTACATACCCTCTCTTTGACCCCCTGACTTTCTTAATTTTGTGTGTTCTCCTTTATCCATAAAAAAGTGAAGAGAAAAGGCTAGCTTCTACCCAAAAAATCTTATATGCTCTTGCGTCCATGTGTACAAACTACAAAGTATCAGAATTGTTATGAGGCATTTCAAATACAAACTAAATAGCTAATTATCTAATCAATATCATCTAAATTTTTTAATAAGATCATGAAGTAGGACTGCTTTGTCATTCCAATTACCAATTTACCAAGGTGACTTGCTATAACTTTTCATCAAATTGTTATAATATTTGTAATAAAACAACTGGCGTGACACTTGGGATAAAGTGTCAACTTAGTTAGCTAAACTATTAAAAAAACGTGCTTCTTTACACATTTAAGGCCAAACATTTGGTAAATTTATAGACTTGTTTAATGAAGAAATTCCTCCAGTCCAGTTATAAATATACACATGCATATATACTTACATATATACATACATACATATTATATAATTTAGGTTAATAGTTTGGGTTGGAAATAAACTAACCGGAGTTTAAGTATCTTTCCCATTCTGATGGCTGACTTTTGCTGCCAATTATTTCCGAAGGTTTTCTGGCCAACATTTCCAATGGTTCCAAAGAAGTTCCTTCTCTCCAGGTTCTAACTTTAGAGTATCCAAAATTTTGAGTGCCGTATCTGTTCATAAAAACCAAGACATTTGTCATTGTTATTTAGTCTATTTCAAGTAACTACCAATATTTAATAATTGGTTAATAAATGAATTAAGTTATTTATAAAAACGTATCAAATTACAAGAACAATAGCGTTAATTGTTCATAATTAATTGTCTCAAACTGATGATCACAAGTGTAGGCCATACCATACAAATCGGTGGAAATAGTAGCGTTAAGGAGATTAATGTGATCCTGAGAAGCCAAGTCTTGAATAGGAGTCACAGAGTATAAATACGACACCATGTCTCTATTTCCAGTCTTTATTGCCCCGTAAAGTGGTAAAGATTGGATGTCATCCTTGGGGATCAATGGCAGATTGTTGTTCCCTCTCAGTACCATCACCTCTGCAATTGTTACGATTTCTGATCGAGCAGCATAAAAAAGGGCCGTGCAGTTTTGGTTGTTTTTCAATTCTAATTGTTCCGGTGTCATCCGTTTCACGAGTTCTTCTACAAAATGGATGCGTTTTGCAGCTACGGCAAAGTGAAGAGCTGTCCCTTGGTCTTTTGTTATGGCAGTTCCAAGGCAGTCATGATTTTGTGTAGGATCATTCTTAATAAAATCTTCAGCATCTTTCCAGTTATCTTCTAGGATAGCTCGAAAGAGAGGAGGATAAAAGTCACGCCTCACATGACGAGGTTGAGAAAATGGGATAGAAATCTCTTCCATTGTTTTCCTTGATCTTTTCTGAGAAGAATTAATACGATATAAAGTATGTAATTTGCATGTGTATAGACAATATATATATGGGTGACGATTGAGTTAAAAAAAATAGAAAAATAAAACATCTGAAACATAAATTAATTTTCTATATATGTCGAAATACAATATCCATGCATGCATGTGGTATTACTGATCATGATTTTTGAGCCAATATTATAATTAGCATGCAGGACAATAAAAAATATATACACCTTTGCACTTTGAAGTTGATGAGCTAGCTACAGAGCGAGCTGACTGCGTGAGGTACTCCAAGGAAATTAATGCGGTTTTTGATACCGATCTCAACCAAAGGACGAGAGTTTTGGTACAAAGTGGGTTAGATTTTATAGATCCACGTCCACCACTACTATATATGTAGCGATCGTGGTCGTAATTAAGAGCTGGTTTGGACGTAGGGATGTTTTTATCTCATTCAATCTCATCTTATTTTAATATTTAAATTACTATAAATACAAATCCATTTCAGATTTTTAATTTTTTTATTTAATCATTACTTAGTTATTATAATTTTTTTAAAATTTTCAAACAAAATACAAAAAAATAATTTAACTTTTCTTTTTTAATTTTTTTCTTCCTTTTCAGATTCGGAAGTCTTTTTTTTTTCACATATTTGCAATTCAAGGCCTCCATCAAACTTTTCTTTCAAAAATAAAAAGAGGGTTCTAGCAAGCTATCAGTATATCAGCTTTCAATTAGCTGGCGTGGATATTGATCCACGTATTAGCCAAACAAAGACCGACATCACGCTGATATTTGATTTTTTTTTGTGGGTTTAACATCATGTAACATGGATGCCAAATTCAGCATGTCCATAGAAAAAGGAATGGGGTAGCCACAAGCTTGCCTGTTATGCATGGAATGTTGAGAGTATGACAATATAGTTTGATTATTTTTTAGGCTTTTTTTCTCAAATTATTTGACTTGACAAATGTTGTAAACTCTATTAAAAAAAAAAATGGATGTCAAGATTTTCACATGGCATTAGCCAATCAAAGATCGACATCATCACGTGGATATTTAATGCTTAATGCTTAATGCTTATTTATTGTGATTTAACATGACGGAACATGGATGACAATTAAGCTTTTCACAAGCTTTTCACATGATGACAATTAAGTGAGCTGTAACCCTTCCAAAGCCTCCACAGTCCACATATTATTTAGAGATTTTCGAAGCTAATATTGAAAAGGTTGAGTCCAAATACATAAAATATTAATTTAATTTTATAAAATGGAGTATAGAGTCTGCGTTAGAATTTAAAAAGTATATTCTAATACCATAAGAAATTATCACTTAACCTAAAATTTAAATTAATGAAAAGTTGTAAATTTACTTATTTATATTATATTTTAAACAAATTTTAGGAGGAAGTCAAACAAAAAGTAATGATTATTTTAAATATTTAATTACCACGCCTTCAATCCATATGCCGGCCTTCTGTTGCGGTGAACCTCCTCAAGAACGCTGGGATTCGTACCTTTTGCGGCGATTTTATCGCTACCGCAACAAAGTATTTAATGTGTAGGAAAGTGATTTGCAGCGATTTCAAAACGTTGCTAAAACGCAATCACGGCTATTTACTGGCGACGGGAAACCCAATATAATTTAGAATAGTAATTAGCGGCAGCAGCAAAATGCGTCGCAAAAAGCCATTACCAGTGAGAAATTACCCTATTACGACGATATATATACAGGTGGAATATTTGGATTTGCGGCGATTAATTTGTTGGTCGAGAAAAGGCTTTACTGTTTGCAGCGATATTATATCTATTTGCGATGATAATTTTTGACGATATTAACTTTTCCCGATGAGAGCTGTACGAAAAAAGTTCGCCGGAAAAAATAGTCATTTGCGGAAAGTTGGCTTTGTTTGGATCCCCAACTCATCCCAACTCATCTCAACTCATCATTACACCTTTTTCAAATTTCAATACAAAATATAATAAAAAATCTAACTTTTCAAATTTCAAAACAACTTTAATATTAAAAAATAATATTCTATCAATATTTTATCAACTCAACCATAGATTGTTTGGGTGATGTAAAACCTTTTTGTAATTTATTTAGGGCATAACAAACCCATACCAGGGCTACAGAGAAATTGAATGTTAAATTGAGTTAAGTTGAGATAATAAAATATTGATAGAATATTATTTTTTAATATTATTATTATTTTGAGATTTGAAAAAGTTAAGATATTTATTATATTTTGTGTTGAAATTTAAAAAAATTATAATGATGAGTTGAAAGGCAATATTAGTGATGGGCTCGCAGGCCCATGAAACTGACCTATGTTTAACTACATACTAACATTCAAAATGCCCTTTTATTATTTTATTTTAAAATTTGAAAAAGTTGAATTGTATATTTTATTTTATATTAGAATTTAAAAAAATTATAATGAGTAGATGAGATGAAATGAGATGAGTTGAAAAGTTTTCTAAAAACAAATAAGACCTAATCATTTTTATTAAAAGAATGTAAATTTTTGAAAAATACTTCTTTAATTATTAAGTAATAAATAAATAAATAAATCCGTAACTTTTACCTGTGAATGTCCTAGGTGGATACAACGTTTTACTTTTAAGAACTTCGCGTGTTGCAAATGGTGCTGCTACGTTATCTTTCAAGTTGTCCCTCAAGTTGTCTGCTGTGGATTTTAATTTTTATAAATGCTCAAAAAACAAACATACATAAATTTATTAGATAATTTTTTTGACATTTAAATAAAAAAAAAATCAAGATGTACTAGGGACAACTTGGGACGCAACTTAGCATTTTCCTATTACAAATATATTTCACCCGTTTCCTAGTCTCTTCTAACTATAATATCATGTTTTGGTTTTATGGTATTAAGTGTCATTATAATTTTTTTAAATTTTTACATAAAATATAATAAAAAAATTTAATTTTTTTAAATTTTAAAATAAAAATAATATTAAAAAATAATATTCTAATAATATTTTATGTTCAAATTGATTTAATAAATGAATCAAATTGAATCGAGCTTGATTAAGTCGATTTCGAGTCACTCATCTAGTAGTATTGTTTATTTACAGTACAAACGAATAATATTTTTTAAAATAATAATACTATTATAACTTAATTTTGCAAAACCAAAATCAGGTAGACATTCTTCAACTTTCACACAGCTCTTAATTATTTAAGTTTCTTGTTTGAATTAAGATTTATGAATTCAAAAGATAATAATATTTTATTAAAAAAGTACTTGTGAAAAAAGTTGTAAAATATATGTTTTAGTTTCATTTCCTTTTATAAGAATCCCTTTAATTTACAGCAGAGTAATGATATAATTGGATAAAGAAAAAAATTTATATTTTTGTCATTTTCCTAAGAGTGTGGTTTATAAGTTATTGCTAGTCACTATTAATATTGCTTTTAAATGGTGTGTCTTTTTCATGAAAGAGAAATTTATAAGATTGGCTCCACTTCGAAACTCGACTTTTTAATCGATGGTCCCGCTTGTAATACAGACGGGTTTCTTCCGTGATTTTGACATATTAATAATTGGAAAGAAGAATATTGCTAGAGCAACCTCTGGGGCTCCCGGTGGGAGCTCTCGCTGGGGTTAGTTTTGTTTTTTTTTTTTTTTTATAATTATTTTTTTATATAGACTTTTTAATAATTTTAAATATTTTGAAAAAATAAAAAAAAATTTCCAATGTCATTAAAAAATACTTCCTTAATCACGAAGTTTTTATTTTACTTCGTGATTAAGGAAGTATTTTTTAATGATTTTTTTTTTTACTTTCTGATTAAGGAAGTATTTTTTAATGATGTATTAAATTTATTTTATGTTTTTAAAATATTTAAAAATGTTAAAAAAATCTATGTAAAAAATAACTTAAAAGAAACATATGAAAAAACACATGCTTGAGCCAGCAGGAGCCCCCAACGGTGGCTCTAGCATTATCTTTGGAAAGAATAATGTTATTTTGTCTATTCAACTTGTCTCTCATTTTGACGCTTCATGTATTTTAATTTTTTTTTCTTTACTTAATAGTTAAGGAATTGACTATTAGTGTATTGATATTTTTTTTATATTTTTTAAAAATATTTTAAAATGATAAAAAAATATTAATAAAGAAATTATAAAAAATGAAAATGTTATTTTGGCCTAGCGGTCACTTGGAGTGTGCTTCTCTGCGGTGCTCTAAATGGAAAACACTAATCTTTACGTTGGGCTAACAACTGGCAATTCTTGCTTAGATATTTTATTTTATTTTTTAATTAATTTATTTAATAATTACAAAAATATATTTTTAATAATATTATAAATTTTATTTTTTAAAAAATATTAAAAAGTGCATGTAAAAAAAGTAAAAAATAGATATATACCAAAGACACTAGCAGAACCTCCAGCGGAAGCTCCAACGGTGGCCATAGAGCCACCCTTAATAATTTACGCAACTTATAAATATAACGAATGTTACTTTTTCTTAGGCCTTGCCGACCTAAATTTAGCATCATCAACTGTATTAATTCATGATAACCATCACCTAATAATTACGTACCTACATGCAGACACTACAAGAGAAATAGTTTTTTGAGATAAAAAAATTTTTCTCACAAAACTCCAATTTCGTCCCAAAAAAGAATTGGAGACGAAAAAATTTTGTCTCCAATTTGTGTCTAAAAGGCCATCTCAAAATGTTTTTGGAGACTAATTTCGTCTTCAAAAATCACTTTTAGGGACGAAATTTTTGCTGAACTAGTCGAAATCGTTCGAAAGGAGAATTTTTTTTTAGACGAACCAATTTTGTCTCAACAAATTGTTCGAACGAAATATTTGTCAGTTTGAACTGACCCGTCCATTCGAACGAAATAAAATTTTGAATCGAACAAATAACAATATTCGATACTGTTCGAACAAATAAATTTTGTTCGAATGACTTTTGTTCAAATGTAAATTACGTCCGTTGAACTGTATTTCGCGTTAATCGTTCGAATTGATTATTTGTTGTTCGAATGGGTATGTTTTTTTATTCGAATGGATTTAGAAATGGTAATTGATAACTGGTTATTTACCATTCGAACGGTATGAATCATACAGAACAAAATTTAATTAATTAAAAATACCATACTAGTATTACATAAATTATAATTCAAACGTCAATTGTTCAAATGTTTTGAAACTTTATAATAAATAGAACATGAAAGAAAGAATTAACTTTTACAATTGTGGAGTTGGTATAGAGTTTTGTGACATAATTGACCGGAACTGAAGCATAGCTTTTTGTACCTCCATCTCCAGTCTCTTATGCATGTTCTCTTCTAATCTAGCCTCAAGATCTGCTACTTGATCTAATTTGGTCAGCAACTCTTTTTTCTTGGACCTCAATCGTTCTATCTCAAGTGTTGCTTCATCCAATTCTTTAGTTTTGTCGTCATTCAATCTGGCTCGAGAAGATGATGATGATGTTGAGGATGGCTTAACGCAACGTCCTAAGCCCCTCAAATATCCAGAACGTGATCCAAGAACTTGAGAAAGGATCTGAACATCGTTGACAGATGATGCATCAGATGGATCCACAGCAGCTTCCTTGGGAGATATCATCTTGTCCTACAAAAACAAAAACATATTAATTAGTATAAGTAACAAAAATATAGTCACAATGGAATTAAAGAAACTTAAAAATACATAATTTGCCTCTACTTCTGGACTGGTCCAAACACCATCACAAGTTTTATGTGATTTTGCATACAATTGAGTCAGATCATAGTCAGTAGGACTTTCTTCTTTCTGTAAAAAATATATATATTAGAACTTAAATCAGAAAAGTGTATTGTATGTTAATATTTAATGGGGAGTAGAATAACTTATCATTTTGTTAGACAAACGATGAAAAGATCGAGAACTCACATGATGGTGTATCTTTAAGTTTGATCTATTTGCTTTGCTCACAGTACTCCGTTGCTAAAAAAAGATAGCAGCGAAATTACCTGATAAGCAGGATCTTCAAACATATCACAAACATTCTCCCATTCATTTGGTGGCATTACTTGGAATGGATTTTGGCGCGCCACTATTGTAGTACTAAACTTCTTATAGTGTGTATGGCATCGACCTTTGTACCTCCGAAATGCATTCGACATCAGCTCCTCAACCGTTAATCGATCATCTCGTCGGCCAAAATTAAGCTCAAACTCATCCTTTCAATAATTATAAACAATTAGTATAAATATAAAATATCCAAAAGTAACATGAATAATACATTACATTTCTTGAGATGTAGCTTATTATCAAGTAATGAATTTTTATGTGGTCTTTCACATATTGGGAAACTTTAAACTAAGAGGATGTAGCAATCGGTGCATACGTGCGAGTAAGCCTACCAACAAAAGAAGCAAGCCACGCTGCCGAATCTCCAGAGCCACCGGTGTGATAATCAGAAATATCAACTTTAATTTTATCAACTTTCCTTACTGTCTCTATGCAGACACCCCTCGTAGTGCCTCTACCTCGGTGCTGGCTTACAACAATTATATATATAGTAATTAAAGCAAGTATTTTAATTAAATAATTTTATTTTATAGACATATTACTTAAATTGAGCATAAACTGTGGTATTTAATTTGATAAAATACTTTCTTCTGAGTCTGGTAGTATTGGCTCACTATTCATGGCAGGTAAACCACACGGGGAGTCAGTAATAGATGGGAATGGCACACGTGTTGCTTTACGTTTATGAGGCATATCTATTTGAAATTGTAAAAATTATTATTCAAACAAGCGTTACAGATATTTATAAGAATAATACTTACAAAAATTCATGTTTGAAATTCATTCACTATCCATTTTGCTAGACCAGTCGCCCTCATCCTCGCTAGACACTTCAGTTGGTTCATCGTCTTCCGATATTTCACCCTCAATTACTTCGGGTTGAACATCTTTTCTATGTAATGGGACCATATCATATTGGCTGAGATCAATAAATAGATTGATGCCTACTTCGTTTTCTTGATATACTTCTTCATTTGTTGGACTATCAACTTCTTCTGAAGATTCGTTTGTCTCTGGAATAGTATCATATACATTTCTTGGTGCAAACTTCTCCACTACCAGTCATGGGTTTCTGTACTACGGATCATCAAAATAAAAAACTTGATTCGCTTGGCAAGCGAGAACGAAGGGATAGTCCTCATACCATGTGCGAGATGTATTGACACTCACAAACTAATCATCGTTACGCACTCCCAACCTAGGATTTAAGACATCCCACCAATTACATTTAAACAATCAGACCATATATCCTCCCACATATTTCAACACTATAATATCTTCCACAATTTCATAGAAGTCAATATTATCATCCCCATGACTTCCTTCGACTACAACCCCACAATTTTGAGTTTTCCTATATCGTTCTCTGTCAGCTGTGTGAAATCTATATCCACGCACCAAACATCCTGAGTACTAGATGGCCCGTCTAGACGGACCACATGCCAGAACATACAGTTCTAGTGAAATTTCTTCTGAATTTTTACCATATTTCGATACAACTTACATCAATAAATATTATTATATAGAATAAATAATAGAGTTTAGTGGTATGAAATTTGTATTATAAAATGGGACTTTACAGTAATACCGTATGTTCAAACCATGAAGCAAAATCCTCTTCATGCGTCTTTTCTACGTCAGTTACACCATTCGTGCGAAATAGTTGTATATGTTCATTGCGCATGTTTGTGTGAATGGTTAATTTGTAGTAACAAAAAATGTTATATTATTATACATGGTTAATTTAGAGGATCATCACTAACCTGAAGTAGTGGTCAATCTCTGCACAGTTATTCAAGACATACCATCGAGCTCTTTCAAACTCTCGCCCACATAGGTCGTAGCCCCATTGTACGCCTATGGGACGTAAATGTCGATGAGACTCTCATCTCTCTTCCACCTTCATAATTTCGGTCTGGTCTTGTAAATCTAGTATCAACCCCACGGAAATACATTGAACAAAAAGTATGCCACTCATTATCAATATATGACTCAGCAATCGAACCTTCTGGACGAATTTTATTCCCCACAGATCGCTTCAATTTTTTCAAAAATTGTTCAATAGGATACATCCATCTATACTGAATCGGACCAGCGACTAAACCCTCACGAGGTAGATGCACAACCAAATGAACCATTACATCAAAGAATGAAGGCGGGTACAAACTCTCCAATTTGCACAATATTATTGCAATGCCAGCTTCCATTTTTAACAATGCATCGGCTTTCAACGTTCTACTATAAATATCTCTGAAAAATCTCTCTAATTCTGTTAGAACTGTACGAACATCTCGAGTAACAGACGCTGCATAAATACATGATAGTTATGACTTTTAAGACCAGTTATCTTCCAATCATGTGTTCGAACACATCTTGACATGTTTTAAGCATAGCCATCAGATAATTTGATTGTCATGAACCAATCACAAAATCTCTTTCTCTCATCATTTGAGAGTGTATACCATCAAATGGATATATATGCTGACGACCCATTATTTTACAAATACAACTCCGATCTTATCTCCAATTCTTTCAAGTCTTTATGAGAGTTAGCTGTATCTTTTGTCTTTCCTTCTATTGACATCAGAGTGCCCAATATATTCTCACATATATTCTTTTCAATGTGCATAACATCTAGATTGTGATGCTGTGTCAATGTAGACCAATATGGTAACTTAAAAAAAATATTTTTTTTGTCCAATTCAACTCCACTGCTTGTCGTTTTCTCTTTCGAACTCTAGTATCTTTCCCAAATCTGTTTTCTGAAACATCCCCCAACTGCATGATAATATCATTCCCAAACAACTCTGGCGGTGATAACCTACGCTCAACCCTTCCATCAAACATAGCTCTATTTGAACGTCATCTATGATCATGTGGTAAATAACGACGATGTCTCATAAAACATAATTTTCTATCATGGCTCAACCACTGAGACTGTGTATCTTTATTACACACAGGACAAGTCATTTTGCCTTTTGTGCTCCACCCAGACAAATTTTCATATGCTGGAAAGTCATTTATTGTCCACATCATTGTAGCATGCATCTTAAACTCCCGCGACGAAGCCACATCATATGTACTGACACCCTGATCCCACAACTCTTTCAACTCTGCAATCAGTGGTTGCAGATATACATCTAATTTGTTCTCTGGTGACCTTGTCCCTGGTATCAATAGAATCATCATAAAATACGGATCCTTCATACACTTTCAAGGTGGCAAGTTATAGGGCATTAATATGACAGGCCAAGTACTATGAGAAGTGCTCATGTTGCCAAACGGATTAAAACCATCCGTTGCTAAACCAAGACGTACATTGCGAGGTTTTTCGACAAACCATGGATACTCGACGTCAAATTTCTTCCATTGTAAATAATCTGCAGGATGAATGAGGAAGTTTTCATTTTGGATTCTTTCTGTGTGATGCCATGACATATCTTTCGCAATTAATCTCAACGTAAACAGTCTTTGAAGTTGAGGAATCAACAAAAAATGTCTTAAAATTTTGTGGGGTACATTACATTTCTCGGATGTCCATCTTGACTCATTACACACTGGGCATGAGTCAAATTCTACATATTGCTGCCAGTAAAGAATACAATCATTTTTACAAGCGTGGATGATGTTATAATCAAATCCTAGCCCTTGCTTCAATTGCTTCGTTTCATAAAAATTATGGGGTACTACATTATCCTGCGGAAGAGCTTCTTTAAATAATTCAAGTAACATGTCGATAGCTTTGGCAGAAAAACTACAAATAGTCTTAATATGAAGCAACCTCACAGTGAAAGACAACTTGCTATGACGAGTGCACCCCTCATACGACTCTCTTTGTGCATCCTCCCACAGTCTTCGAAAGTTATCATTTTTCTCAAATGATTGTGCAGATGCTCCTTCTCCATCCCTCATCCCAAACATTACTGCACCCAGATCACCTAACATCTCAGTCATATCCTCTCCATTATCATCACTGTCATCAGGATCATCCACATTAATGTCCTCTATGTCGGTGTCGTTACCCTCCTCTACTTGATTGGTCTGACTGCTAAATCTAACTCCTTTGAAAAATGGTTCGCCATGTAAGACCCAAGGTGAGTATTTAGAATTGATTCCATTTACAAATAAATGATCATTCACTACCACAAAATTATAAGATCTAAAATTTTTGCACTTTTTGCACGGACATCTTATATATCCTCGACTATCAAAACTCATGCGAGCAAACTCTAGAAAAAACTTCACCCTTTGTGCATACTCCTTATAGTCTCACCCAAGTCTACTTCCCAACAGCATCCAACTTTTATCCATTTCTAAGATCCGTTATTTGTCGAATGTCTATCAAAAAATCCAATTCATGGGATAAACACTATAAAAAATATATTCAAACGTGATCCATTTATTTTATAAGGTAGTTGATCCTATCTCATTAGAGAGACTATCATCTATATCGCATATATGCTCAGTCAAAAACTCTAATGTTAGAAAAAATTTCAGCAGCATTTCCCTACAATTTTCCAAGTATGTTAATCACGATAAGTCGTCGACCCTATATTTGGGCCGAAGAACTTACAGACCATATACCCGAAGAATGTAAGAAAATACTGAACTAAAATTTTAATTGACTAACACAAGAGTTTAAACTGAATATATCTGCCATATAGATGATAGAATCCCAAAGTGTCCACTTTGGACAATTCAAGAGTTGTACCAAAAAAAAAAAAATTCTTTGACCACAACTCTCGAACGGGTCTAAGGTTGAAGTACACATAAATATAACCCTAAAATCCAAAACACTCAAACTCTTACAATTATTGAA
>QEOT01000093.1:63171-107698 GCA_003123785.1 Pterocarya stenoptera | reverse complement strand
AATATTTTATAACTATTATTTATTAATTTAAGTGTTTGGGAAACTCCTATGTTATATATATTATAAGTTTCCATTTTAATTCATTCTGTTGGAACGAGTATTATAGCATTCGAACGGTACAAGCCCAGATTCCATTTTAATTCATTCTGTTTGAACGGGTATTATAGAGTTCGAACGATACAAGCTCAGATTCCAAACACGAAACAGAGACCAAATTCCTTATCCAGAAAATATAATTTTCACTACATTAGAATATGATACATTGTAAATAGGATTGTAGAAACACAAATATACTAAAATAGCTTAACAAATGTTATTAAAAATTATGGCATAACCCTAAACCATGTCCATTAAACTAAAAATTAGAACTATTACCTCAAATTTAAGCAATCAAAACCAAATAGCAATATACAATACCTACAGTGCCATAAAACACATTATGGCATAACCCTAAACCATGTCCAATAAGCCAATATAAATGAAATTCAAAATACAAAAAAAAAATTCAAAAATGTATTATTTACCTTTTATAAACCTCTCATTTCTCTCAAGAATCCCTTCTCTTGCAGGCCAAGTGTGTTCCTCTATCTCTCCACAACTCTCTCTCACTTCACAACTCTCAAAATTTCGCACGAAATGAAAATGAACTAGAAGTTGTGGTATTTGAATATGTGAAGTCACGTTCGAACGAGACTTTTACTCATTCTAACACGAAAATTTCAAATTGCGTCAATTTTTGCCGCGATTTAATTTTTGTTCGAATGCAAAAGTTACCAATTCGAACAAAAAAATAGAATATTCCTTGGCATATTCTTCAAATGCCCAAAAGATGAAAAGATATTTTCGTTTGAATGAGATATTTTTACGTTCGAATAAACTGACATTCAGAGTATTTGGCGAGAAGTTTCCCACCAAATACATTTCATGAAATAAATTCGTTCAAACGGTATTTTATTGGGTTCGAATTGAAAATTGTATTTTTATGCTTATAGCTTATAAATGTTCGCATATAGTATATAATATTATATTATAATCTATAGCAACTATTTTATTTCTAATCTATAGTATAGACTATTTGGTGTTTTATATCCAAAGTCTAACTTTTTTGAATTTCTTTTTACATCAAATATTTAACACTTTTAAATATTTTAAACAAAATATTTAGGGGCGGAACAACACAATATATTAATATATAGTAATTTAAATATATATATATAGTACACAATATATTAAATATTTAGGGGCCGAACAACACAAAATATTTTAAATATTCCAAAGTCCCTAGCATTTTTCTATTAATATATGTACTTATTAATGTATAGTACTTATACAATACTACAGAACTATAGTTAGGGGCAGAACTACACAATATAAAAGTCGTTAGATTTTTTTATTGTATATATAATTGTATTACTATTAATATATAGTATAGTACTTATATATAGTACTATATAGTATTTTTCTATCAATATATAGTATAGTACTTGTAGTACTTATATAGTAAGTAGGATATAATATAGTACTTATTGTACTAGCTATATAACTAATAAAAACTATATATATATATATATTAATCATATTAACTTGTCTACTTATCATAACTCATTCAAAAGTTATAACTATATAGTAAGTAGGATATAATATAATACTTATTGTACTAGCTATATAACTAATAAAAACTATATATATATATATTAATCATATTAACTTTTATACTTATCATAACTCATATTAACTAGGATATAATATAGTACTTATTGTACTAGGCTACTATAACTCATAAGTACTATATATATTAATTATATTAACTTGTCTACTTATCATAACTCATTCAAAAGTTATAACTATATAATAAGTAGTACTTATTGTACTAGGCTACTATAACTAATAAGTACTATATATATATATTAATTATATTAACATGTATCTTAAAATATTATAATACTATTATTAAAGTATTAACTTTAATTATATTAAAGTATATATTAACTTTAATTATATCAAAATTATATGAACTATTATTTATTAATGTAATATTAGTATTATTATACATTAGTATAGTAATATAATTAGAAATATATTACTATAATAACCGTTCGAACGAGATTTTATCCAGTTCGAACGAATTTTTATGCCTTTCGAACGGGTTTTTATCTTGTTTGAACGAGGCGTCATGGTCATTATATGCCCAATTCGATTCGGATCAAATCCATTTCTCGCATTCGAACCCGCAGCCGCCGAGAGCCTCCAAGTCACCCCTTATCTCCGCCGCCACAACCACCACTCAACCGCCGTAGAAACAACTCATTTTTCGCTTCTAAGAGGTATGGGCCTACATTGAACCTCTATTGTTATGTTTTTTGGGGAAGAATGGGTTTTGTTTGGGAGGGGGGATTTCGGATTCGAAAATACCCCTATTTTGGTGTAGTTGGTCAATAGAACAGATATTTAATCGGTAGAAATGATTGAGAGTCAGTCCTTAATCATTTCTACCGATTAAAACAAAGCTTTTGGTGTAGATGAGAGTTTCGGCCATGGCTGAGTCGACTCAACGATGGCTGTTTGGCTTCGATCTCGTTCGAACGCATTTTATTCCATTCGAACGCGAAGTTGCCAAACAAATTTATTTCTGTTCAAACAAAAAAATCTAGTTTGAATGAGTATTAATTGCCAGTTCAATTGAACAAAATCTTCCATTTGAATGATTTTACTAGTTCGAACAGAAGATTTTTCGTTCCAATAGTTTATTTCAATTTAGTTCAATATAGTTTAATTCTTCAATAATATAATTTAAATATAATATTTATAATTATATTGGTAATTTTCTTGTGGTTAAACAGTATACTAATGGCATCTAGCGGAAGAAAACGTGCAAGAGATCAGGTCAGTGAAAGTAGTACTGGACCAGCTCATGCTTAGGCTCAGGAGTAGAGGCCTATACTCGTCAAGTGTCAGATCATTTTGTCTGACTTCTCCGATCTTTCATGGGAGGGACGGAATATACAGCCCATCTTCACCGAGCGGGGATGGGTACCTATCTGTTAGCAGCAGGAGACTGCATACCCAGAGATGGTCGGTGAATTTTACCGTGCCATGGGAGAGGAGAGTGCTAATGCTCTTTTATACACTTTATCAGTTCGGGGAGTGAGTATTAATTTCTCTCCCGGTATTATTGCTGAGTTCCTTGACATCCGACACGAGGTCGGCGCATATCCTGGAGCGGCTACATCGGGACCACCAGCTGCACCATCTGATTTCGACACACCGGCCGCATCCTCCACAGTAGCCCCGAATGTAGAGCCGGATGATAGTGAGGTTGGTAGTGAGGATGAAGATCTACTTGATGATGGTCTCACAGACGATCAGGTGCGTCATCTAGTGCGAGACCCTTCGGCTCCTCCATATAATGAGAGCAAGGTGATCCGATAGGCCGATTGTATAGCATTTTTCAGAGTGCTTAACTTGATTGTTGGCTATAACATCGACCCGAAAAAACACAAGACTAATTTCGGGATGGATCGAGCTAGATTTTTGTTGCCGATAGCGCAGGGGGACCTCATTGATATGGCCTTGTATTTCTTTTACCGCATTCAATCGGAGTCACGCTATGTAAGTGGAGGTAGTCTACCATTTGCACTCCTGATATCTAACCTCCTACTCCGATCGGGGGTTACAGTGTCCGCGACTGAGCAGAGGTCGTCACAGATGGGGCCCCTTAATAAGATTACATTCAGCAAGAGCAAGGGGCACTTGCGGAAGACTGCACCAGAATAGCCAAGTGCCCCGCCCATCGATCCAGCTTCTACTACTACTGTCGCTGTTGAGAGACAACCGCCTAGGGTTACTTTGGATCAGGTACGAGCTTTGTTTGTTGAGTTCGTTGAGCCCATCATGGAGAAGCTTAGGGATCTGGATAGACGCATTAAAATGTTACAAGATGATGTTGATCTGCTTAACAGCAAATAGTCGTTTTAGTTATTATTTTACTTTTTTATGTTGTATTGAATATTATATAGTTGAGATGTAATTAATGTATGGTTTTTATTTTTCGTGTTTGCTACCTTGTTTATTTTTTTCATTTTACTTGTCATTGATGATAATATAAAAAATGATATTATCTTCAACGTTATATTTATATAATTTAACATAAAAGAAATCACTTTAAAGTTTTGAAATTAATTACATTAAATTAAAATGAGAATTTATAAATATTTTAACTCACCGCAAATCATAATATATAATATATACACATATATGTACTTTGAAAATGATAACAAATTAATGGAAAAAATATATGTACAAATTAATGATGATAAACAAATTAATGAAAAAAATTTCCGTTCGAACAAATTTTGTTCGAACGGTTATTAACTTTCCTCGGGGAAAATAAATTAAATTCCCGCCAATATTACTGTTCAAACAGATAATATACCGTTCGAACAGACATTAATTGGTTGTTCGAATTTATTTTGTTCCGTTCGAAGGGTTTTTCTTTTTTGAGACGATTTTGTTCGTCACAAAATATCTAGTTCGAATGGATATTTTTTCGTTCGAACGAATTTTGTTACTTAGGCAGTTTTGGAGACGAAATTCTCCAAAAATGACTTTTAGAGACGAAATAATTCATCCCTAACTAATTTCGTCCTTAAAAATCAAATTTCTTGTAGTGAGAAGTCTCCCTTTTCTTTCTTTTTTTTTTTTTTTTTTTTCAGATTCAGAAGTCTTTGGGAAAGTGACGAGAGAACACACGTTAAGTGCTCCACATGTTATTGCAAATTTTGGCAATGCAAATATATTCCACCCCTAATTCCTTTAAACAAATTCCAAAACACAAGATTAAGAAGGTCAGAAAGATCAGGATACTGATGCAGCTGATCATCATCCAATCAAATGCTATATATATAATCAGTAAATGCTTCGAAGAAAGAAATACCAAGATTAAACAGGAGGTTTGGAATAGTAAGTTGAAATGAGATGAAAGTTGAATAAATATAATAAAATATTATTTTTTAATATTATTTTTGTTTTAAAATTAAAAAGATTAAAGTATTTATTATATTTTATGTGAAATTTAAAAAAATTATAAAATACTGCAAATGTCCAAACAAAACCTAATTTTAAAACCAAAAGATGAAGAAGTCTCCGAAGTTTTATATAAATTTAATGCGTTTTGTAATTCTCAATCAAAGGCAGACATCACGTGAATATTTTAAGGAAAATGGTATATATATACAACATTTTTCACAATAATGTGTTAAATGAAGAGTAATTTTGTAAAACACTTTATAAAAGTAGCATTACTTTACACAAATACCCTTGTCTCACAACATTATTATAAAATATGTCGTAAAAATATGTTTTGTGTGTATCAATACTCATATTTTAATGTTTATTTGTGCTTTAACATCATGCAACAATATGGATATATGACAAGCTTTTCACAAGCCGATTAAGGACCGACCTCACGTGGATATTTAGATTGTGTTTGGATGTGAGCTGAGCTCAGTTGAATTGAGTTTTTTTATAAATAATAATAAGTTGAGTAGTGGATGGAGTTATATGGAGCCCATCTAAACTGAGTTTAAAATGTGTTTGAATGTTAAGATAAGTTTTATACTTTTTATAAAAAATTGAAAAAGGTTGTAGGTCCAACATATAAATATGTTTTAAGTTGAAAAATGATGTAGGTCTCATGTGTAAGAAGGTTTTGAGTTGTGATGAGTTTAGTAATTTAAGATTTGGGTGTTAGACTCAATTTAAAATTAGACTAAACTCAGCTGAGCTTAGCTGAGTTTGGGAACCAAATATATCTTTATTTATTTATGTTGTGTTTGACTCTTGAACCAAAATAAACTCAATCAGATCAATCATTGATCAAAGATTTACTATTTTTTCAATTTTTTTTATAAAAAAGTTAAATTCATCTGATCTCAATCTATTTTATATATTTTAACGTAAAAATTTAAACTCTTCTCAATCTAAAAAAGTTAAATTTATTTTAATTAGATTTATAAAATATTATTATTATTTATTATAAATGAATTGAACTCATTTCAACGTCAAAACGTTGCCTTGAGATCAGGCAACATGAATGATAAGCTTTTCACACGGCGAGACATGATTGCCATTTTGAATAGCCTTGTCGTTCTCCGCTTAAGCGAGCTGTCTTATACGTATCATTTATGGACGAGGTTGAGTCTCATCCAACCAACACGGGAAATATTATTTTTATTAAATTAGATAGATTATACTGTCAGAATTTAAATTTAAGAATTTTATATCGAATGAAATTATCACTTATTTTAAATTTTTAAATTTTTGAAAAAAATAAATTTAATTATTTATATTAGATCTTTAAAAAGAATTAAGGCCGGAGGCAAACTTAAAATAATCATTATTTTAAATATTTAATTGTCTTAATTAAAGTACTGGTCTTAAGTAATGACATCACGTACGAACAACATCACATATTAATATTGGTCCAATAGAAAATAAATGTAAAAAATCTGTTTGTCTTATATGTGAGATTAATTTCTTATCGTCTCCACATGAGGCAAGAAATATTTAAGCCAAATATAATTATTTCGGATGAAACAATAATAAAAAATTAAATGACTTTGCTACAATAGAAGTAATATTTGTTGATTCCAAAAGTTTTATTGTAACTGAAGGGTTGGATGATTTAATTTTATGATACCTAATCCGATATAGTCCAGATTATTGCACTCATATTAGCTAAATTAGGGGATGCAGTACTGACATTTGATTAAGCTAATGCTAGCTACTGCTCTGCATAGTGAAAGAGACTACCTATTTTATAATTTCTATATCGATTCTATTTTAAATGGAGGATAGGAATATAAAATGAGAAAGAGTCCATTGAGAGTTTCTTATTTTGGACTACATCCATGTGTCAATATTTAATAGCCCAAGAAGTCATTTTATAGTTTTTTTTTTTTTTTAATTCCATTTTAAATGGAGGATAAGGGCATAAATGAGTGGAGTTCGAGCGGATAAGTAATGGGTGGTCAAGTTGTATGAGTTTGTTTTTTATTCAAACATGAGGCGAACTCACATTTTTCATCGATTCTTATTTTATGTACACAAGTAGTTCATTTAATAAATAAATTAAATTGAATTTGAACTTGAACTTGATGATCAAGTCAATTTTGAACTTCT
The DNA here is from genome assembly GCA_003123785.1 of Pterocarya stenoptera. Classification (NCBI taxonomy): domain Eukaryota; kingdom Viridiplantae; phylum Streptophyta; class Magnoliopsida; order Fagales; family Juglandaceae; genus Pterocarya; species Pterocarya stenoptera. The sequence goes on along the minus strand of QEOT01000093.1, from coordinate 100,519 downwards.
CGATCGTCCAGTAGTCTCTCGGACGTTTGTCTGTAGAAAGTATCAGTAATAGTGAAGTCCAGACCGATCCAGTAGTATACTTGGTGGAGTTCCAAATAGTCGATACTTGATATTGAGATATCCCTGCATGTATCCGGTCATGGATGAATGAATGAATGATGACATTTTTCTTAAAAAAAAATAGATGATATTTTGTAAAACAACAATACTATTACAACTCAGTTTTGCAAAACGAAAAATCATGTAGACGATTTTTCAACTTTTACATAGCTAGCTCTTCAATAATATATAATTATATTACTGCATTTTGAATTTATTTAAGTTTTTTGCTTGAATTTGATACTTATTAATTCAAAAAAGAATAATATTTTATTGAAATGATACTAGAAAAAAAAAGTTGGAAAATATTTGTTTAAATTTCATTCCCCTTTACAAAAATGCCTTTGATTTATAGCAGAGTTATGATATGATTGTACAAAGAAAAAAAAAGTTATGTTTTTGTCATTTTCTAATTGTGTTGTTTATAATTTATTGCCAGTCACCCTTAATATTGCTTTTTAATTTCTTTGTCTTTTTCAAGAAAGGCACCGCAATTGTTTTGTCATTATGTCGAAGAACTTTTGCGAGAGTCCTAATTAATTAAAAGTAGCAGCTTTCATATATTAATTAATTAGCACAACGAGAAACACATATTTATTTTATGCACATGACACAAAAAAACCAACATTCCTACCTAATTAAGGAAGATCAATGACGTTACATGAAATTATAATACCTAATAACAATATTGTTGCAAATTACAATGCATGCTGCCAATTTTTGAAGGTTTTCTGATTAACATGAATACCGATGGAAACCGAAGAAGCTGTTTCTTCTCTCCAGGTTCCAACGTACGTTAGGGTTTCCAGCATGCATGATTAATAATGCCGCAATAGCTGTCTATAAAAACTGACATTATTAATGTGATCATTTTCTTACTTGATAACTCTTGTGAAATCTCTAAAATATACCTTTCATTCACCCCAATAATTAAGAACTTCTATATATTATAAAATTAAGGACGCTGCTATACCATTTGGTTATAAAATCTCATGAGTAAAACGCTTAGACGGATTCCTTGACCTGGCAATACCATGCATGTAGCACTGTCACTTCATATTAAAAAAAAAAAAAAAAAAAAATTGAATGTAAAACTCGTTTTCTTCTTTATTATCACCAATATAAATTTGTTATCATTATGGCAAGCACATGCAGAATAATTTATTTACTACAAATGACTATAAAATTTCTTAAAAAACTCTCAAAATATGGTACTATCCAGTCATTAACCAAACAATAATGCTGCTAGAAGTTTCCATCAATCTCTATTATTTTCAAAATCATAATTTCATTTGTATTCTATTTTGTCAAAGAAATATCACAGCCGACAATTGATCTGGGCCTTGTTTATGTGGTCATTGCAATTTATAAAAAAATTGAGAAAAAGAACGAGTGTTACGTTTTTTTTGTTTTCTTTTAATATGACCCAGCAGTTCCTTATGGCATGCACTGTTGTCTTTTATAGGATTGGCTCCACTTTCGAAACTCAAAACTTCAATTGCCATTTTTTTTTTTTTTATTATTTGGTCATTATGTCGAAAAATTTTTCAGAAACTGTGGAATTTTCTTGGGTAGGAATCCGTGAAGCGAATTATGGAGCAATTGATGGTCCAGCTGGTAATATGACAGACCGCGGGTTTGTTTCGTAATTACGACCGATTAAGATTATATATGATTATGACGTTATAGAAAATTCAGAATACTCAACAACATATATATATATATATACACATATATATTTTATTTTTATATTTTATTTTATAAAATTATCCATCATTTCAAATATAGTTATGTAAAGTTGTTAACTAATAATTCTAAAATATTACAAATTAAGTATTCAAAAATTATTATATATTAATATAAAATTATTATAAATTTATAAAAATTATAATGATGAGATGAGATAGGTTGAAATTATTTCACAATCTAAACCTAACTAGTGGTGTACTTGTGGTACCGCTACGTACAAACATAAATTTCATTTATTGGTTGGCTGATTTGGGGGCAGAATTGCGATCTATTTTTTTAATTACAATTATTATATTCAGTAATTTGCTCATATATTATGTTCAACAAGTTGTTTATATATTGCCAATTTGTCTAAAAAATAAGAGGAAAGAATATTTTAATAGTATAATATCTAATTCACTTCCATTCTCCTAAGCTCTCTAAACTCATTATGAATTCTATTTCCTTTTTGCTTAGAAAAACAATCCTACGCAACATGCTTCAAAATAATATTTTTTTAATAACGTTACTTCTTTAGAAACTCTCTTATGTTTTTTATAAAATCGCGTTAGATCATGTGTTAATTAAAAAAAATATCATTGATAAAAAAGAAATATATAATATTCGAGGTGTTGAGTACATAAGTACATTTTAAAGAACATTTGGGATTGTACAGTGATTCTACTGTCATTCCCTAGCAATCCTAAAATACTTCATAGAATAGAAGACGAATAGTCCTATACCTACGTATAATTTTATATATAATATTATACGATTTATCAATATTTTTTTTAATTTAAAATTTAAATTTTGAATTATATTATTTTTATTTTTATTTTCAATAACTGACACATCAACGTAAGTTAAATTGTAAGTATAAGTAGCATTTTTCATTAAGGTTATTCTTCTTCTTTCTTTTTTCCTCCCAAAACTTATCTACAAAGATATTTGGGGGAGCACATGCTTAATGTTATGGATCACTTAAAAGAGATTGGGCCTTTCTTATATCTAAAACTTGCAGATCACCTTGATCCCACCGGTGGACCTATGCCATCCCAATGGGTTATGGGTCCATGCCCAAGATCACTAGTGGGCTATTGATGAGGTGGGCTTCCTAGGAAGTATCCCTCCTTTGCCTGACAAATGATGAAAATAATGTTTCATTTTCATTTTTAACATAATTACTTATTTTTCGTCTCATATATTTTTTACAATATGAAGAAATAGTTATATCAAGTAAACCCTCTACTATTCAATGTTAAAGCAAAACAAATTATTCACCAATAGTATTTATAATGTGGAAAGACCCTTCAAAAGAGTATACCATTTGACAACTCAATTTGATTGAATTAAGGTGGGGTTTGGTTATTGAGATTAAATGAGATGAGATTGTTTTAGATAAAAGTTGAAAGTTGAATAAAATATTGTTAGAATTTTTTTTAATATTATTATTGTTTCGGAATTTGAAAAAGTTGAATTGTTTATTGTATTTTATGTAAAAATTTATGAAAATTGTAATGATAAGATGAGATGGGATGGTTGAGATAATTTTGGTATCCAAACTGAGCCTTAAAATTATTATTTTTTTTTAATTTCTAATTTTTTATAAGAAAATTAAATTTGAGTCAATAAAATGTAAAAAATGAAAGAAAAATCATAAAATATAATTTTTACTCAATTAAGTGAGGTTAAGGCCTCGTTTGTTTTCGCAGATAAGATGAGATGAGATGAGATTTTTTTAGATGTGTGTGAATAGTATTGAGATATGTTGAGTATAGATGAGATAAGATGAAATGATGAGATATGTGTTTGTTTATAGAGATGAGATGAGATTAGTTTGATTTTTTTTTAAAATATTTATTGTGGTGGGACCCATAACTATTTATATTATTTTCTTCAGCTAAAGCCACGTGAAGCCCGTCCTTCTGCTGGTGCAGGAACATCATTGAGATGATTTCATTCATGATCGAAGGCCGTGCATGCACAGTAACAACAAATGCAAAAATTTTGACCCGGCGTTTCAATGGGTGTTTATGTGCTCTAACCGTACAGATCAGTCACAACAAGGACCAAGGTTAGATCAACTTTTTTCAAACCGTACAAAACAACGCTAGATCAGATCTACTTTTTTCCCAGTGCACTACATTTCATAAACAATAATAAATTAATGAGGGATGAAATGAGATGAGATGAGATGAGATAAAAACTTGGTGTTTATTTTCAGAGATAGTTTAACCGTACAAAACTTAGAAAAAGTTTTCAGAGATTTTAGTTTCATCCCTGAAAACAAACGAGCTCTAAGTTGTAGAATGGTATGATAAGCATCATTTGATTTGTCTTTTTATAATTAGAAGATAGAAGGACATAATGTGGATCCCAAAATGCTATAGGTAGTGTAACCCACAACATTAAGGACCATTTTTATAATTTTTATTTAGATTACTTCACTACTATTTACAAGCACTTCACTATTATTCACAAATACTTTTTCATTACTATTCAAAAATAATTTAAAATTACCTCAACATCTATTAAGGGATTGTTTAGGAAACACATCCCAAAATGTCATAGATAATGTAACCGACAATGTTTGAAACCCACACATTGTGTGTATTTCTTTCTTTAAATTGACGAGACTATTTAAATTAGAAAATTGTAAACAATTGAGAAAATCTTTAAAGCAGTCTGCTGAAGCTCAAATAACAGCCCTCTAATGACATGTTGCCATGTCGCTCCTCCATTTCTCATTATGTGAACCTGTCTACATGTGATAAGTAAAATTCCCCAAGTGAAAAACCCTACCTCAAATTGAAGCCTCCTTATCTCCCTCTTCCACCGAAATCTCCCCAAGTGAAAAGTCTCCTCCTCTCCGATCTGCTCACCTTCTTCATCCCAGCCAAATCCCCAGGTTTTTCTCCCCATCATTGTCAAGCTGTGCTCCCCCCAAACCCCATTACAGGGAAACACCAAATTCGAGCTCTCACTCAAATTTCCACCGGATGTCTCCCCTCCACCAATTTAACTCAATTCCTGAGTGGCATAAAGCTGAAAAGAGGAGCTAAGGTTCTAATGAAAAACTTGGTTGGCATTATTGCAATTCTGCTGAAAGTAAGGAGAAATTTGGCTGTTTGGGGTTGTTGCCAACGTATTAAACTGTTCAAACGATTGTTGTTGTGAGTTGGACTAAGAGCTGCGTGGGTTTTCTAACTGCAAGCATAATGCGGGGGCCTTTTTGGTGTTTCTTTTCATAAGAAGAAAATCATCCACTGTCGATTGGAAGCTTTTCGCATGCGAGTATGCCATTGACATCGTAGTTGCTCAGTTAAAAATTGGTGATAGCTTTCAATCCTTTCATTCTTATGGCTGCAACATCATAAGCTCTGGCAGCTTCCAGTTCAATATCTATTTTTTACGGACTGATGATGGTGTCGTGTAGCGGTGGGCGGTGGGCGGTGGGGATATGGTGTTCTTTGATTTCTGAATGGGGGGCTCAAATTGATTTATGGGATGAGGGAAATGGTCTTTCATTACCAATTAGAATGAGTCTATTGTAATTTTTGTGAAATTGTTGAGTTGTCGGAATATTATTGGAGGCTGTTAAAACCTTACCTTCGGATGGATTGCTGCAAAGAGGCTTTGTAAAAAATTATATGATCCATAATTCAACATGGATATTTTTTACAAGAGTTAAGCCCCTCATAAAGTCATTGTTAAATGTATCACTAGACAAAAATTTGTTACCTGATCATTGTCTAGAGGGCGTATTGGCCCACAAGCCGTACACCTACTATTGGGCCTCAAAATAGGCCAACTAAGCCCATACTCTTTTAGAGGCCCTTTCTGCTCTTTTTGGGCCCCTAAGAGCATTCACATTGGGTTCTCTAAAATTTTCCCTAAATTTTAGCTAAAAAGGACACTCCCTATAATTTTATCCTAAATTTTACTCATCTTCAAAAAACCTTCTACATCCCATTCCCTATCATTTCTCTATTCTATTAAAATAATATTCTTCTATTATTTCTTTATTACTTTTTTCTCTCACTACCATTTACAAACTTAACTACTCAATATTTTTTCTTACGTTTTGAACTATTACTCTAGTGAATATTTTAAACAAAAATTTAAATTATTTTTTTATGGGTATGATAACATTTTTAAAATTAATATTTTAATATTTTAATAATTATTTAAATTATTTTTAAAATTATTATTTAAAACTATAATAAATATGAATATAAGAAAACGTGTAAATGATTTAAAGAAAAATTTATTTTATTTATTAGAATAAAATATTAATAAAATATGAGATAGGGAATGAATAGTGGTTCCCTATATATAGGGAACCACTATTCATTCCCTAAAACAAAATCCTAAAATAGAGAATGGGATGTGAGGGGTTTTTTGAGCTTTTCCCTAAATTTTTTCCTATAATTTAGAGATAATAGTGATATAGGGAATGAGATGTGGATGCTCTAATATGTTTTTACAGGCCTTTTTGACTATTTGTCAGTCTATGACTCTATAACCTCTTTCTTAGTCAGAATCTAGCAAAATAAACACAAATTTTGAAAATTTAAAATATATATAAATAATGTTTATCTCTAAATAGTAGTTAATCTAAAACTAGTTTCGACCCTAAATAAACTTAATAAAGTTACTAACTAATAATTCCAAAATGTCACAAATTAATTTAAAACTATTATAAATAGTTTGAATAATTTAATAATAATAAATATACATCACAAAAAAGAATTAGGAAATAAAAGAAACAAATCCAAGTTCCAACTTAGTCCCTCCAACTCCAACTTTTCAATAAAACCTGGGGAAAAAAAAAAAAAAAAAAAAAAAAAAAGAGGATGAAAATGAGAATATGCTGTTTCAAAAGAAAATAGCTTCAAAAATAGTTTCTATTTTGTAGCCTTTTGACTTACATGAATTTTTGGATTTTGGAAATTTAGGACTTCAAGTCTTCAACAAGATAAAAATTAGGGCTGTACAAGAAACCGAGAAACCGACCTATACCGACTCAGACCGGCCGCCGGAGTTCAGAACCGGCCGAAACCGGTGGAGAACCGGTCAGCGTGCGGTAGAAAATAGAGAAAACCGATATCGGCCGGTTCGGCGTCGGTTCGAACCTGGTTCAAACCGCTGAACCGGCCGATTACAGAAATTATATATATTTTTTTATATATTCTGTGATCAAAACGACGCCGTTCTACTTAAGTTTAAGTAGAACGGCGTCGTTTTAAACCTGAAAATGTGTTTTAATAACAAATGAAACGACGCCGTTTGTATTAAACCAAACGGCGTCGTTTTATTTATAACGTATTAAAAAAAAAAATTAAGTAGAACGACGCCGTTTGGTTTAAACCAAACGGCGTCGTTTCGAAATCAGGTCGTCTTCTTCCTCCTTCTTCTTCCCCGATCTCATTTCTCATCCTCTCTCTCTGTCTCTCTCCTCTGCAACTCTCTCTCTCTCTATACTCTCTCAGACCCAGCTCGCCGATGAACCGACCGTGAACCGCCAGAAAACTACCGGTGTCGAGACGGCCGGTGTTTCTCCTCCCCATCGACCGGTTTTCTCCCCAGAAAATGGAGTATCGGTCGGCGTCGGTTTTGTCCAAAAACCGCGCCGATGAGGTCGGTTTTCACCCCTAATAAAAACTATCACATTGTATTTCAAACTATTTAAAAATTAGAAAATGATCAGGTAACAAATTTTTTATAACCTTTTTATAATTTTACAAAATCGAAAAATTGAGATATACATTCAAACATATATCTCAATTTATTTACATTCAAATGCATTTCAATAAAATTTATAAAATACTATTATTTACAAATCAATTTAAATTATCTGAGATGAGCTCAGTATTCAAACGGAGCCTTAAATAACACTAAGATTCGACTGGCGCTGGATCGTATCAAATTATTTTTTAACTAATTGTGGGGCTGTAAAATATATGTTTATTTATTTATTTGTGGATAATCGTTAAAAAGTATTAGAACTTAGGAAGTCAGAGCTATGATCATTTTAATATTTAAATATATTTTAAGACTATATTTAGAAGATGAAATCACCTCAATTCATTTCAAATCAATTATTGATGAGATTTATTTATTTATTGATGAGATTTCAAATCATTTAAAATCGATCTCAATCTATTTCATTGGTTCAAACACATATATTAACTTATTTACATTTAAATATATCAAACTCATAAAATATAACTATTTACGTATTAAGTTAGGCCATCCATGACGTCTGCTAAACATCTAATGGCTAAAGCAGCCATGAAAATAGGAATGATTAATATTATAAAAAAAAAAAACAAATGTCAAATCTGATTGTGTGGCACAAATTTGGGCCCACGGGACGTATCTTCATGAGGATTTGGAGCGGAGCGGAGTTTCCAACTCCGCTTCAGAAAACAAGACAGATACTTCCGCACCCAACACAGACGGTCCAGATCCATCCTACTCAAACAAAGACGGTCAGGATCTCTTATCTTTCAAACCCACACGTTTTCGCGCTCCATTGCTCTTCATCAATAAAAATACGAACCCAAAAAGAAAAAGAAAAAGAAAAAGTAAACAAACAAACACACGCACACTGACACACTCTGTAATCGCTGAAGCCAGAATTCGCACCGAAATCTCCACTACAGAGTAGGGTTTCGACCCAAATGTCGACCCACAACCACGATCCCCCACCATCTTCGTCTTCGGCCAAGATGCCCTCGGTTTCCGACAATCCAACCGGGAAGTTAACCGCGGCGGCCAAGAAGCGACCCGCTCTCGCCGACGTCACCAACCAAAGAAATGGCTCTAAGAGTAATTCACGCACCTTGCTCCCTCAGTCCAGGCCTCTGGTGCGCTCAAACTTCTCTGAATTCGATTCTTTCTCTTTCCCTGTGTCTCTAATTCTTGAAAGGGATAATTGGATGATTGATTAAGAGTTTATAATATGTATCATACCATGGACTTTTATAATTTCCCGTCTTTTTTTGGTAAATGTGCTACGCTGCTCCGTTGGGCTTCTTTGCTGCTGTGTATGTTCAATATGCTCGTTGATTTTTATTTTCCCTGCCTCTAAAATAGTATGGTGTTGCCTTGATCCAATTTCAGACCAAAGAGCTGTTCTTCAAACCCGCGTCGGTTTAATTCCTTTCATACACGACAACAAGGTAGATGTTCGAAAAATAAATAAAGAGATTAAGAACATGCTCAATGTATTTTCATGAATAAGCTTTCATTAAATCAAAAGAAGAATATAAATGGAGAGGGTAGCCAACAAACACCCTGTTGTAACCAATTAAGCGCATATAATAAAAAATAAACAAGGGGCAATGGAGCCAAATAATTCCTCAAGTAAATTGAGGAAATGACCACCAAAGGCGGTTTATGAAACCGAACCATGAAGGTTTTGTAGAACTGATTTAAAAGCCATAGTGGGTAATGGTGCACTCTAGTCGACTGCTTCAAGATATCAATTTTGGCGGCTATATTTTTCCGTAATTATGTTGTACAAAACGGATAGTCCTTCCGATTTTTTTTTTTTTTTTGGAAAAATGTGTTGTTGAGAAATTCCGTTGCACCATTGTTATTATAAGCATATGATCTTTCGTCCCACAATTACATGGGGCAGAAGTTTTAGCTCTGAGCTTACTGCCACATCGTGGTGTAATTGTTTTAAAATTTCAGAGAAAGATTAACTGAGTTTAGTATTTAAAGGTGCCATGTGTTGCCAAAATTGCCAAGACCAAGAAGAAAGTTTCTGCTTGCTCAGACAATACAGGCTTCCTTGAGAAAACTTTGCCTGCATCCTTGGGCTTGAAATCAAGTGTCTTTGTTCTGTCAGAGGATAAATGTTTCCCTGGAAGTGATCAATCGGTGGCTAGTGTTGCTGCCCATTCTGCTCCACGTGGCGTGGAAGCTGGTCTTTGTGCTCTGAGTAGCATAATTCGTGCTCCCAGAGGCATGGATATTTCTCCAAGTAGCTCAGCTAGTGGCTGCATTTCTTTGGACGAGAGCATGTCTACGTGTGAGTCTTTGAAGAGTCCTGAATTTGAATATATTGACAATGAGGATGCTTCAGCTGTTAGATTGATCGAGAGGAAGACAAGCAACAGTCTCTTCATTTCAGACAATGCAGAAAAAGCAGGTTTTTATTTAACTTCATATATGTTTAGGCTCTTCCTCATTTAATTTGTAACTAGGGATTTGATATCTGTCCAAATTATCATGCCCAATTTGGGCCATAACATCATGTTCTACGTTTATTTGCTGCAAAGTGTGTGCCTGGAATATTTACATCATGCCCTTTCTAATTTATTTTCTCTGATATTGATTCCAGGGAATGTCTGTGACATAGGTATGCTTGTGGAGATGGAAACATTTGATCAAGTTGTAGATATTGATAACAATGTCATGGACCCTCAATGCTGTGCAACCATTGCTTGTGATATTTATAAGCACTTGCGTGTATCCGAGGTTTGCATACTTCTCCACAATATGTTGTATTCACTGTTTCTCTCTTTTTTTTTTTTTTTTCAAATTTCTGATTATTATTTAACGAAGTTCACATTTCTTTCCTAACTTCTGCACATTGTAATTGATTCATTTCTTCTGTTTTTAGGCAAATAAAAGCCCTTCCACGGACTTCATGGAAAGGATCCAGAAAGACATCAATGCCAGCATGCGTGCTGTACTGATTGACTGGCTTGTGGAGGTAATTTATGGTGGGTGATGATATTGCCTAGGCGATTTATATAATCCAAGAAGTTTTCCCCCCCTTTCCATCCCACTTTTCTGGATCATGCTTATTCATTAACAAGCACCAAATATCTTGATAAGTGGGGTTGTACCTGGCATTATAAAGTTGCTCGTTGCCAATATCATCAAGCATTTCTTTTAGCATGCAGTTATTTTGGCCTTTTGGTTATCTTACCTTCTAGTGTTAACTGTAGGTTGCTGAAGAGTACCGGCTCCTACCTGATACACTATTTTTGACTGTTAACTATATTGATCGTTATCTTTCTGGCAATGTGGTGAATAGGCAACAGTTGCAATTGCTTGGTGTTGCATGCATGATGATTGCTGCGTAAGATTCTATAGTAGATTTGCTTACAAGTTTGACCCTGTGTTTGCATTTGTGCATGTGCATCTGCCTAAGTTGTATCTATGATAGAGAATAATGATTAATAACAAGTAGTGCAATTGTCTTGCCAGCAAGTATGAGGAGATCTGTGCACCCAGTGTGGACGAGTTCTGTTATGTAACTGATAATACATACTTCAAGGAGGAGGTTTGGTTCCATTTTTGTTGTCTAAAATTCTACTATTGTATGTTTCTTTGAATTGGCTTTTTATCACATTCCCCATAGACATTGACCGAAGGAACTTCTGCAGGTTTTGCAAATGGAATCTGCTGTGCTGAATTCGTTGAAGTTTGAAATGACAGCCCCAACAGCTAAATGTTTTTTGAGGTGATAGCTACTTTTTAATTATTGAGTGGAATTTCATTCATGTTGCTTTGGGTTTTGACTTTTGTCATTCATGACAATTGTTCAGGCGATTTGTTTGTGTTGTTCAAGCCACCCGCAAGGTATCTCTTTCTTGGACTTCCAAGTGTATCACAGTATCAGTTTTATGTCATACCTTCAAGACTTATTGGGTCATATCAGTGGATTTTGGCTGTTAATTAATGTAACATATTAACAATCTGTCAATTAAAATTGTTGGTCAAAACTTAACTGGTTCTTTTAAGAATGTGTGAGATAGATACTAATAGAAAAAAATGTGTAAAATAATACCTGCCAATGCCGTCAGTTTTTGTTATCAAGTGTTGTTAAAATCTGAGTGATAAAATCTGTTTTGTTTCATTGTGGTGTTGATCAAAATCTTGTTATGGTGTGGTGTTGGTGCCTGTTACTTTTCCTAGGTTCCATCAATGCAGCTGGAGTGCCTGGCCAACTACCTCACGGAGTTATCCCTTCTCGAATACAACATGCTTCGTTATTCTCCATCGCTAGTAGCTGCTTCTGCTACTTTCTTGGCCAAATTTATACTTCTTCCCTTAATGAAACCCTGGGTATGTGTGGGAAATTATTATACAGATTTTACTTGTGGCCAAGATGTTTATTATTCCATCTCTTCTGATAAAGGTATGTAACGTAGTTTAGTTTTGTATGCATCACATTTACAGAATTCTGTATTGAAGCATTACACGCTTTACCAAGCTTCTGATTTGAGTGACTGTGTCAAGGCGCTGCATAGCCTGTGCTGTAATTGCAGTAATCCTAATCTTCCCGCAATCAGGGAGAAATACAGCCAACATAAGGTGTGTAAAACCTTTCTTCCTCTCTGGATGAAGAGTAAAATATGAGATGCATCAGCACCACAGATTTTAAAATATTAAAGAGAGGTTTGTTTCTGAATGTTAAAATGTGCTCAGATAATTTTAAACAAAATATATACTTCCAGAAAAGCAATATAACAGAAGAGTTCTGCTGGACTCATCCAATCACCATGAAAATTTAAAGGTTCAGGTCATTAAATCTTGCAAGTTTGCATGTGCTGCAGGAGATACTGCAGTTGAATCTCAAATTCTTAGCATATTTTTGCCACAATGAATCACATCAATTGTTTGTAGATATAGCTCACGTCCTGACAACTTATTACTTGTAGTGATGACTCTAGATTATGCTGTATGGAGGTGTTGCGGCTTCCAAAACGAAAATATACTATGATTTTAGATAAAACTTTTGTATTTTTTGGTTTATTTTTTTAATTTATGTTAATATGAACTGATTTGAGCTGACATGTTTCTTTCGGCATCAGTACAAGTTCGTGGCAAAGAAGTACTGCCCTCCTTCAATACCTCACGAGTATTTCCAAGAACTAAGCAACTAGAGATGGACATCAGTGTCCAAATTAATTCGACGAACATGTCTTCTGTGAGTTGCTGTTTTTTGTTTTTTAACCTCAGATCCCATGTATAGAATTTTTGTTTCCAGTAGTAGTGGTGTGTCTATGGTTGGATATTCAGGCGATTCACTCATTGTACTGTTTTTCTAAACATAAACTCGTATCTTGTATCGTGTTCTTGAATTGAGTTTTCAATGTATAGTAAGATTCGAAGTGGATACATGAAGTGGTTTTCATATAGACTTTTATGATTAGTAATGATTTTGTTAATGGGTACTGAAAGCTTTAATAAAGGATAGATGAATAGTGTTGGGAGGACTGAATAAATAGTGGATTGGGTGAGATGAGTTGAGATTACTTATATGAAAATTAAAAGTTAAATAAAATATTATTTTTAATATTATTATTATGTTAAAATTTAAAAAAGTTGAATTATTTATTATATTTTATAGAAAAATTTAATAAAATTGTAATAATTAAATAAGATAAGTTAAAAATTTTTTTATATTCAAAAGTCGATTGGCTTTACTTATGTGTAATACTTGGGACCTTTTCACAGAAATAAAATTTTAAATAATGTTACTCATCATTTTAATTTCTATCATCTTTCTATCATTATATGGCATTAGACAAGTAGAGAGTGTTTATCATATTTTATTTATAAATCTATCATTTAATACCAGATATGATGAGAAAAAAGACTATATTTTTTTAAAAATTTGTCTTTTCTTTATTCCATCTGATCCTTTCTTTTAAGCTGTATTTCCGTGAATAATTTTCTTTTTTTTTTGGTATCCTCTTACGCCGAACCCACGTGGTCTTTTTATTTGGACCCTTACAACATATTTCACACCAAAATATCTGCGTCGCTTTGGTTTTTCCTACAGACAGCAATCCTCCAAACCATCCCTTTTTCTCTCCGTATCTTCTGGCGGTTTTTCTCCCTCACAGCCTCACAGGTCAATAGTCGGCAGTGCTCTTTGCTTATCTCCTACCTGTTTTTCTCCAGCTAGCTTAAGTGCCAAGACCACGGTGCCATTTTCTCTCTCAGGACTTCACCCACCCTTACCGACTCTCACCAACTCTGTCTCTCTCGCTCGTTATTCTTCGTTTATTTCTTTCACAGATCATAACGAACAACACCATGAACAAACCAACCCCATCGTAGCTACCGCAGCCACTGTTGGGAATTTGGACCTACTAAATTTACCCCTCAGGATCCACACTATGCAGGAATATAAAGAAAAGTAGAGAAATAATAACAACACAAGAATTTACCTGGAAACTCCCAAAACAGGAGGAAAAACCAGCAGACCCAGAGAAGAAAATACACTATGTGAAAAATTATTACAATCACACAATTTTTCTCCTCACTCCAAATGACACCCACAAAGCTTCCCCACTAGCAAAACTTTAACTCACTTCTTTCCCTTTTACAAAAAGACCAATAGAAGATTTTTACTAGAGTCACAAATTACTAATAAGCTTATGACTTGGTGTGTATTAACTTAAGAGGCTAAGCCCTCTTATTTATAGGCCTTGAGGCCTCCTCAATCCTCTTCTCCCATCGATGTGGGATTCCAAAAGGAGCAAAAAGTCATCAATCTCCACCTTGCGACTTTGACTGATCCCACAGCCATGCTCCACCGCACTGAAGATTTTCATAACTTACGTTATCATGCTCCACCATAAAAGCATACCCACTCATAATAAACTAATTCCAAGCATTTTACTTCGGCCCATGTCGAAAATAACCTTGCTGAAAATTATGGTGCAACTTCCATGTTTGGTTTTCCTGAAAGTTCATCAGCCATCGATACGAATTTCCACCACACCCTGCATCAATGCCAAACCAATGCCTGTGTGCAAACTTGTGGACCCACTAACATTAACACATCTTTTATCATGACAACTTTTAGCGGCATGCCATGAAGATGTACATTTCCCTCTTCAAAGGAAATTCTCTATAGCGAGAGACGAAAAGTTAGTTTCATCATCAGCATTTCCATTTACTGACTTGGAGCCACTTGTCGAACCTGCTCCAGCTTTTTGACAATTTTTCTTGACGTGCCCAGATTGTCCACACCCCCAGCAGACTACTTTCTTCTTCATGAAGTTCTTCCTCTTCCCATTTCCAGCTGCTATCATTGTTAAGTTCTCAGGTGGATCATTTCTTCCACCACCTAGTCTTCTCTCTTCAGAAAAGAGTTTACTTGTAATCTCTGAAAAAATTATTTTCTCCTTCCCATATATCAGAATAGGCTTCATATGCTCATAGGAAGGTGGAAGAGACCAGATGAGTCTCAAGGCTTGATCTTCATCATCAATCTTAACTTCAATAGATTCTAACTCAGAGACAATGCCATTGAGAACACTTAAATGATCTGAAATAGTTGTACCTTCACTCATTCGCAGTGTATAAAACTGCTCCTTCAGGTACACCCGATTCGAGACGCCCTTTGTTTGATACAATTCTTCTAGCTTTTCCCAGAGTCCCTTCGCCGTAGATATTCCATGCACATTTGCAAGAACATTCTTGGCCAGACACAGACATATCGCACTTGCTGCTCTCAAATCTAGATCCTCCCAATTTTCATCGGTCATTTCAAATCTGCTCTTTGTTTCACTAGTCTCACTACTGCTAACTTTAGTAGTTGGTCTGCCCTTCAACGACTTGTGTAATCCCGATTGAATCAAAACATCCTTGACTTGAACTTGCCACAAGCCAAAATTGATTCTTCCATCAAATTTCTCCTCCTCAAATCTCATAGGATTTGAAGCCCTACTTCCTGACATTGCCTTGATGAATTTTACTATAGAAATGAATAATAGTCACTAAGTAAGTTCCCAGGAAAGATTGGAGGGTCACAATGGACACACTTAGAATTTCCAATCTCTTTAGACAGAACCTCCTTAGACTGTACGTATCCACACTACCACACCAAAGCTCCACCCCACAAAAAAGGATCCCAGCTCTGATACCAATTGTTGGGAATTTGGACCTACCAAATTTACCCCCCAGGATCCACACTATGCAGGAATATAAAGAAAAGTAGAGAAATAATAACACAAGAATTTACCTGGAAACTCCCAAAACAGGAGGAAAAACCAACAGACCCAGAGAAGAAAATACACTATGTGAAAAATTATTACAATCACACAATTTTTCTCCTCACTCCAAATGACACCCACAAAGCTTCCCCACTAGCAAAACTTTAACTCTCACTTCTTTCCCTTTTACAAAAGGACCAATAGAAGATTTTTACTAGAGTCACAAATTACTAATAAGCTTATGACTTGGTGTGTATTAACTTAAGAGGCTAAGCCCTCTTATTTATAGGCCTTGAGGCCTTCTCACTCCTCTTCTCCCATCAATGTGGGATTCCAAAAGGAGCAAAAAGTCAACAGCCACTGCACCTTAGAAAAAAACCCACAGCACTGTAGTTGAAAGCCAACCACCGGAGCTAGAGCACACGACATCAACCCAAGCAAGCATGCCCTTCTGCGTCCAAGAGTTGCCACAATGATCACCTCCGCAAGCCTTCTCCACCACCAACTTCCTCACCACGAAAACCATCTCCCCGCAACCTACATCTTCTGCTCAGCCACTGGTCAACGCCAAACAGCATCCACCGCAGCCCATTTTTCCTCCACCGTGAACCATCGTCGTCCAGCCACCTGCTCAAAGAAAACCAAAGATCCCTGTTTTTAAACATGAAAACAGAGCATGTTTTGTGCTTAACCTGTTTCCGTTGGAAGCTGCGCCACCAGCTTGCTAACTGGGCATAGTGGCCCAGCCGTGAGACACGGTCCCACGACTTTGCACCACGTTGTCCAGCTATTTCCGTTACTCCTTCGTGTCGCCCGACGATATGCTTCCTCTAGGTTCCTTTAAGATTAAACTCTCTCTATGAACTCAACCACGTGCCACGAAGGATGCCGCCGTGAGTTCATCGTTGCCAGCCGCTGGATTCTTTTTGCTTGTGGCCTGGTTTTCGCTCGGTGAGCAACTGCTAAATCTTTCTCTCTCTTGCTCATCTTTCTGTCTCTCTCTCTCAACTTCACCACCCCGCACGATGCCACCGTCGCCGATTTGACCGCTGGGAACGGCAGTCGCATGACCTGCTTCTCTCAAATGGTGGCCTTTATTTTTGTTGGTAAGCTGCCGCTCGAATGCTTCTGGACTCTGGTTCTACACTTCG
Source organism: Pterocarya stenoptera (assembly GCA_003123785.1). Classification (NCBI taxonomy): domain Eukaryota; kingdom Viridiplantae; phylum Streptophyta; class Magnoliopsida; order Fagales; family Juglandaceae; genus Pterocarya; species Pterocarya stenoptera. The sequence continues at coordinate 83,562 of QEOT01000093.1, read as the reverse complement.
TGCTGCTTTGAGTCACTTTTAGGTTTTGCATTCTAGTATTAGTAATTTACGGCCATGCCCTTAGGCAACTCATGGCAGATATAATGTTATCGGCTTGGGGTGGGCCTTTTATTAATGGTGGATTTGATCTGCTTATTTTTCTTCTAGTGGGCCATCCTTGATGACACCAGGATGGGTATTCTAAGTTCAGCTGATGTGTTTTGGATTGGGTCCTAAATCATTTTGGGCCTTTTGGTTATACCTTCATAATATTTTTGTTATTTGGGTTTAATAATTTTGGTGTCAAGTTCACGTGTTTTCATGGATAATATTATAAGACTAATTTTTGAAGCAACATGATTTATCCGTGCAATTGTTTTGAGGAATTTGGTGGAAACCAAAGTATTTGGGAATAATGATATTTTAGGGTTAAGGAAATTTTTAGGTTTTTGAACAATTAAAATAGGCAATTTAAGTATTTCAAGTGTAAATGCGAGGTATTTGTTTAATTGGAGATTTACTCAAGTTATATGATTTTTTATAAGTGATGATTGATATTTCTTTGACACTATTGTGAAGAAATTTTGAAAAGCGAAGAAATTTAGGTAAGCGGGGTTTTTATGCTAGACTTTGGATAAAAGGAAAATGAACTGAAATTGATTTACAAAAATGTGCATTATATGTTTTGAAAAGAAATGTGATGACAACTTCAGTTATTTGTTCGACATCACTCATGAACTTTGTATGAAAGAGAAAGCATTTTGTCATGACTGGTGTAGATATAAGTTTATTTGTGGCATTCTGTTTCTGAACTGTACTCAAAGAGCGAATATAAATTGTGCATAATTATATGAAGAGACTCTGAATCTGTTTTGATAAGATGTGACATCTGAAAACTTTTGGTATGATATTCTGATTTTGGATATGGTTCTGTTGCTGCTCTCTCCTGACCTTACTACGGGTGTAAAACTGTGACCTCTATTCGGGTCGGTACCAACTTTTCTGTTTTGGTGCACTCATTTTGAAAACAAAATGTTTTTCTACGTGGTCTTTCCTATATACACACTCGGGGCTTCGAGAATGAATAAGGGGAAGATTCACATTCTGTTTATGTTCAATTAGCTATCGGGATTTGCACAATTCTACCACGGGGGTTAATATGGTCTTTGTTTTGATATGATGTTCTGATATGAAGATGGTCAGCTATGCTATGCCAAAAGACTTTTGAATAAGAATATTTTTGTACTTTCGCTCTAATATTTTGATAACTCATTATGTTTTCTGTTCTGAAAACGAAGATGATATGATTCTGTTCAGTACTTAGTTTTGATAATATATGGCATTTAAAAAAATTTTGGTAGAACTTTCTGATTTTGTATCTGATTTTGTATTTGCTCTTTTCAATTTCGGCCCTTCCACGGGTGCTAATAGTGGTATTCTGTTATGTTCTGATATGCATCTACTCGGTTATCAGCAGATGCATAACCCTACCACGTGGGTTATACATGGCCTCTGTTATGATATGATGATGATGAAGAATCAGTTATGATATACCAAAGGATTTTTGAATGAAAATATATTTGAATCTTTGTTTTGAAATTTTGATAACATGTTTTGCTTCCGCATTCTGAAAAGAAAAATGTTCTGTTATACATTCTGATATTTGTTAATGCTTTTGTTTACATACTAGTATATGTTCTTTGCTTACTGAGTTGTTGATCACTCATCCCTTATCTCCATAATATTTTTTAGATGAGTTTGAATATGTCAGCTAAGGATCAGGATTATGGAGCATGGGTGAGATAATTATTAAAGTATAGTGGATTTTAGCAAAGAAAGTTTTTATGAGTATTGATAATTTTTATTAAGAATTTGTGACGTGTTCTAAAGATTTTGTATTTTGGAGTCTGTAATTATTTTGTTGGTATCAGAGTTTAAGTTTAAGTTTAAGGAAATAACACTCTGACACCTCCGGGGTTGGGGCGTCATAGCTGGTATTAGAGAAAGATATAAGTGTTAGTTAACACTCCGACCCCCTTCGGGACTGGGGCATTACAATATGAACCCTTAATCCCTATGAATTATGACTTTTAGTGGAGAAATAATATTTACAGTTATGGAGTGTGCAAGCACCGTACAATCTCTTTAAAAAAAAAAAAATACAAGATCCATATAAAAATAAACTAATTTTTTAATAGTAGATTCTACACTTTTTTCAAATGACAACATATTGCTATTAGTACACTATTAGATTTGTCTATGTTTGATTTCTCATACGCAAGTATCATTAGAATCTTCATAATAATCGCATCACCTAGTATAATTTATTTTACAATTCTATTTAAAATGAAAAACAATTCAATATTTTTTTAATGAATTGGGATTCTAGGTTAAATTCACAATAAAATTGGCCAGAATAAAAAATTTGAAAAAATCTATTCATCATCTCTTTTCCCATCATCTCTTTTTATGTTTTTTCCTTAGTAAGAATCTGGTGTAGAGATAATATGTAAAAGAATTCAATTAGTTTAGCAAGAATAAAACTAAAAAAATAAAAAAAAGTGTGGTGTGTGATCAGAAGATGAATAATAAAGCTATTTCAGATTTAGAAGTCTTTGTAAAAGTGAGAAGAGAACACACGTTTAAGTATGAACAATGCTAGGGACGGGGACTGAGAATGTTGCCTTGCATTGTACCGATAAGTACTATAAATCTCCTTTTTTATTTATACGTATATGAGTAGCTAGCTAGATCAATGACATGCATAGATGGAAAGCAGTTGGGGGAATGGTAGGGTTATCTATAGCAATTGCTTCATCAATGTGAACTTCACAACAAAATTAAGGCCCGTTTGAATAGTGAAAGTGTTTCATCTCATCTCATCTCATCATAATTATAATTACTTGAATAATTTTATTTATCATCCACACACACCACACACTATGTCTTATTTTTTTTCCTATAACAAATATGTAGTATATGGATGATAAATAGAACAACTCAATTAATTTAAAAAAATAAAAATAAAATAACATTAAAATATTTAAAGTGCAGTATGGGATGATGAGTAGCATCACTCTAAAAAATAATATTCTAATAATATTTTATTTAACTTTCAATTTTTATCTCAACTCACTTTTCAAACGGCACCTTAATTGTTGTTTAATTTGTTTGTCATTATTATGTCTAAGAACTTTCCTGCAATGGTGGAATTTTCTTTGACAGGGATCGGTCAAGTAAATGGGTCAATTGATAATCAGCAGGTAATGCAGAAGGGTTTCTTCCATGATTGTGACAGACAAGATTATGATCGTTACAATATCATATAAAACTCAGAATATTTAACAACATATTAATGATATATAAAGTGACAAACATCGACTTTGAATTATCTTACAAGGCATGAATTTCGAGAGTCCTTAAGTAATTAGAAGCAGACCAGTACCCGTGGGGTTTACAAATTAAGGAAAGCACAACGAGAAACACATTATATATGTGCACACATGACCCGTAAAAAACCAACATTCTTAGCTAATTAATGAAGATAAAAACTGAAGCCTTGATCATAATTTGGTCAAGTTTCATACTAGGAAATTGCATGCTGGCCGGTGGTCATTCTTTCCCTAGCTAGCATGTTTGCAGCTCGAAGAGCCTATTTTGTGACCGAAAAAGGAACCTATTTGAACAGAATGCTGCGTAGAATATATCCAACCAGAGGCCATAATCTAGGATAACAAACAAACTAATTGGGACAGTAGGCGCCGCAACAATTATACGGATCGAAACACTTGCGTCACTTTTAAATACCAAAAAACAGGCTGCAGTGAAGGCTATCATCATGCCTATTATTGAGATTAAAAGTGTAGCAAGTCCTAAGGCCAACCTACGAGGTAATGATACGAGAAAATCCTTTTCCGTGTAGCGTGACGTGAGAATTGTCAAGAAAATTAATATCGAAGACGAAGAGAATAACATTGCTACTGCATCTGATACGAAAAATACCGTAAACCAGTTGCTTTCCATAAATATAGGAATGCCCGTGTCTTCATTGTTGCCACCCGGTACTGTGAGGGCCGCTGGAAAAACCACAGTGGCAATCAGTGCTGCCACGAGCATGCAAGAGTTTGCCGTGTTCTTCATCCACTTTTCACCTTTCTTCTGCAGGTCTTCGTGGCTCTTCATAAATATCTCCCTAGGTGTTTTTTGTTTTTGTCCATTATTGATATTCTCGTCCTTCACACGATATAATGACTTCGGCACGATCTTTTCAATCTCCTGCAATAACCAATTACTTGTAAATTATAAAATATTGAAAGGGGGAGTCCATGCAATACGTATGCGACGAGAATAAAAGATGTTGAAATGATATTTAATACCCGTTTGTTTGTACGTACTTGAAACCACAATAACTCTCGTTGCATTTGAAGGGCCGCTCCTGAGACGATATTCAGTCGATCTGAAGAAGGCAATTGTCCAGCTAAGTGTAGCATGCTGTTTTCCTCTTTTGCACAAAAGGCCCCAAGGTCTTCCTTCACAACACCTATCTCATATATTAAATTAAAAACACGCTCTTGTCGATGTTTAACAGCAACGTGAAATAAACTTCCATATTCCTCGTCAACTTGCCATATGAGATCGGGATAAGATCGTATAAGTATAATTAGAAATTCAAGGTTCCCTACTTTTGCAGCTTCAACAGCTAGTTTCATCATATGCTTGTCAATAACCGCAGTTGACGAGAAATTTTTGTCGTCTCTGAGTTCTTGCAAAAGGCGGTCAACTAATTGATGGGCTGATGCTTGCATCAAAGCTTTGTTGCAGAACCGACCTCTGAAGCCTAGTTAGGATCAAGAGAATTAAGATCTTCTGGTTAAACAGAAATATTAATTCTATATGCATGCCAAAATATCAATATCACATCGTTTAGGAAATATATTATAATTAGTTCTTACATTAATGGATCATTATTTCATTGCTTCCACGTCGTCATATACATATATTTTATTTTCCAATATATGCTTCTTAATATTATAGCTATATAGCGTGCATGGCTCCTATAAAAATATTGACATAGCTTAATTAATTTCTGATCATGAATTAATTATATATGCGCATGAATTCTTGCATTCGAGTATAGATCACATGCATCGTGTATGTATATATATATATATATATGGGTCGTGATTTAATTGCAATTAGTGACAAACAATTTAATTTAAGAGTGTCTGAGATTAACGTCTTCAAATTTAATTAGGTACTGGTTATTTGGACACGTTAGTTTGATGACTAGCCTAGTCTTAAATAGCAAATCGCACTGAAAAAAAAGAAGAATTAACACTAAAAAGATCTATACATTTAACATTTATAAATAGTGAAAGAATTAATATGACGAGAAATGCTATTCTAAGGCTTCTACACCATACACCATCCATGTAGCATAATTTGATTTGTAAGATTTAAATTTTAGAATTTATTTTCAAATCAAATTATGTAAGGTAGTTTGTGGTGTAGAGACCTAAGAATAGAGTTATTCATGGCCTCCTCTCTACTTCGCAATGCCAATTGTAGAGGTATATTAGGAAATGTGATAAAAGAAAATATAGAAGATGGAGTTGGATAGAAGAGTACGTATGTCTGAGTGAAGGAAGTCCAATATTGTAAGCTGCTACAGACACAAAGAGATTATAAAAAATAAAGTCACAAAATGACGCGACTTCGTAGAATCCGTTAGATCTACTTTATAATAAAAGTAACTTTACAATCTGATATACCACATCAAGCCACATCGGTTTGTGGGTTTACTTTTGTGCAATTCTTTTGCAGCTAAAATATATGAAACTATGCGTGAACAACAAATTATGAGACAACTTCCTAGCTAATGGTAGCAGCAGTCTACCACAACGTAGAAGGCACGCATGACACCTCTCTAAGGCCGGACATGTACACTTGGTAAATTTATATACTTCATTAATCAAGAAATTCCTCCAGTCCAGTTATAAATATACACATGCATACTTACATATATACATACAAACAAATATTTAGGTTAATAGTTTGGGTTGGAAATAAACTAACAGGAGTTTAAGCATCTTTCCCATACTGATGGCTGACTTTTGTTGCCAATTTCCAAAGTTTTTCTAGCCAACATTTCCAATGGTTCCCAAAGAAGTTCCTTCTCTCCAGGTTCTAACTTTAGAGTATCCAGAATTTTGTGTGCCGTATCTGTTCATAAAAGCCAAGACATTTGTCATTGTTATTTAGTCTATTTCAAGTAACTACGTACCATTTAATAATTGGTTAATATATGAATTAAGTTATTTATAAAAACGTATCATATTACAAGAACAATAGTGTTAATTGTTCATAATTAATTGTTTCAAACTGATGATCACAAGTGTAGGCCATACCATACAAATCGGTAGAAATAGTAGCGTTAAGGAGATTAATGTGATCCCGAGAAGCCAAGTCTTGAATAGGAGTCACAGAGTATAAATACGACACCATGTCTCTATTTCCAGTTTTTATTGCCCCATAAAGTGGTAAAGATTGGATGTCATCCTTGGGGATCAATGGCAGATTGTTGTTCTTTTTCACCATCACCTCTGCCATTGTTACGATTTCTGATTGAGCAGCATAAAAAAGGGCCGTGCAGTTTAGGTTGTTTTTCAATTCTAATTGTTCCGTTGTCATCCGTTTCACGAGTTCTTTTACAAAACGGGTGCGTTTTGCACCTGCAGCATTGTTAAGAGCTGTGCCTGCCTCTTTTGTTATGGGGGCTCCAAGGCAGTTTGGATTTTCCTGTATAAAAGCTTCAGCAGTTTTCCAATCATCTTGTAACGCAGCTCGAAGGAGAGGAGCATAAAAGGTTCGAGATCGATATAATGAGCTGTCACCCTCTTCCATTATTTTTCTAGATCGATATAATGAGCTATCACCCTCTTCCATTATTTTTCTAGATCTTTTCTATGATTGAAAATTAAAAGAATTAATACGATATTATATGCATGTATGCATGAGATGCTTATAAATTAGGTGAGCAGATAGACAATATATGGTCTGGTGATCAACACGATTGCGTAAAAACAAAATAGAAAAATAAAAACCTCTGAAACATAAATTAATTTTCTATATATTTCGAAATACATTCATGCATTCATGTGATATTACTTATCATGATTTTTGAGCCAATATAATTTGCAGGACAATCAAAACTGCTAACCTTTGCAGTTAGAAATTAATCAGCTAGCTTCAGAGAGACTGCGTCATGTGGTACATACTCCAAGGAAATGAGGTTTTTGATCATACTCTCAACCTTGCACTAGAATTTCGCTACAAAGGGGATTAGATTTATAGATCCACCTCCACCATTCTACAGTGTTAAACAAGCATGGAATATGTTGCAATTTACAATATTGCCCAAATTATAAGACCAAATTAATTAAAGGCAGAAGAAAACACGTTATTACTTTCAATATCGATATGATCAAAGGTATTATATCCATAAAGGGATAAATATAAAATTAAACATATAAATTGATATAGATTCATATGGTATGTTAGATTTACTGTCCAATAAAAATAATTTTACAATCTAACATACCATGATCAAATTACCTCATTTTATATATTTACTTTTATAAAATCTTTTTAAGGCTAAATCATTTATCTATTAACATACTTATTGGTCCAAAAAAGCCACGTCAATGTGATAGTACGTACTTGCTACCGCAATCTCGAAAAAACAACCTTTCACCTAAGCTAACTTTTGATGGGTTTAAATGTACTTTTATCATTATAAAAAAATTGTTTATTTGCGACCAGTTATTTTTAGCAAAATGATTATTTTTAACAAAAATAAGTCTGTTTTAATTGAAATAGTCATTTCGTCGCAAAAAAAATATCATAAATACCTATTGTTCTTGTAGTGTAATTAATTAGATGATCAAGTCATGCACCATTAATTAATTAGTGCAAATAAATTAAGGTTGGTCGTCTAACCAAAGTTTGTGATCATATGTTGATTCGCTTGAAGCATATAAAAAGGTAGCATGTTATCATGTAAAGAAGATATAAAGCTACTAAGCCAAAGTAAATATATTATATGCTTACGGAAATTATATGCTTAAGCCACCTTGCTTTAAACACAAAGCTGCGTACTCTGTAATCTAATTTATTCCACCATTAAAATAGCATATATTGGAATTGCAAGTGAAGCTAGCTGCTAGCGTGACCGAATTAATTATGAGTAATGCTACATGAATGCGCAAGCATCGTGCAGTTTTTTTTTTAAAAATGAGTGGGGTCTATTAGAAAAAAATTAATTTCTTTTCATATAAGTATCGTATTTATTCATTTTTTTTTTAAAAAGTGATTGAACTTACACATTTACAACTACAAGTATCATTTCTGATTAATTAAAGGTCCAACCCATATGGAATTATGTATGAGGTGATCAGTGGAAAAGAGCAATAAATTAAGTGCGCGCATCATATCCCTTAAAACTTAAAAGTGTTTGTTCCAATTTTAGGGTCAAAGTTTTTGCCACAAAGTGAATTAGATTTATAAATTAACATCCACCATTTCAAGTAGGCAATATATAACAATTGACAATATTGACTAAATTAAAAAATTGACTAGATTTAAGATACATTATTATTTCTTCTAAAATTAACGTGAAAAGTGGTACATTTCACAAATAGATTTTACGATCTAATATATCACATTAAATAATTAGTTTTGTAGAATATTTTTTCGACTAAATTATTATTATTATTGTTTTTTGTTTGTAATAACTTCTTAATTGACAACTCCAAGTCCAACACGTGGTGACCGCTTAATCTTACGTGCCGTCACCTCGTTCCTCTCTGATGGCTTCGGTAATACGTACGCCCCGGTCCAAAACATTTAATGAGTAAATCAAACGGCCAAGATTCCTCAGAAATCCAAATTCATCCAATTAATCAAACCTCTCTCTGTCTCTGACTCTCTGTGTAAAGCTGTTGGGGCATTTAGCTTAGCGTTTTGATTTTTTCTTGTTCTTGAGCTTTCTTGAACCCGAGCTGCGAATTGGGTTTGATTCGAAACGTCGACCCAAAATCGTCCTTCTTCGTTTTCTTCGTCAACGTAGTCATTGGCGAAACGGACCACCAGTACATCAAGAATGTATATATTTTTAGTTTAACACATAATCATCACCGTAAAAATAGATAACTGCAAACAGGATGACAATAAAGATCTCACCGTGTGAGTATATGCAGTAAATAATCGGAGAGGAATCTTAACAATTAACGCTAGTCAAAATAGAGCTCTCATAATTAGGAACAACATAATCAAATTTTGTCAAAATTGTACTACGAATGATTCCTCAAAACTTTGACGAAAGTGTGAGAAAAATTCCTAAGGCCCTTTTGGGATTGAGAAATCATTTTATCTCATTTTATCATTACAACTTTATCAAATTTTCACACAAAATATAATAAACAATTTAATTTTTTCAAATCTCAATTTAACTTTTTCAAATTTCAAAATAATAATAATATTAAAAAATAATCTTCTAACAATATTTTATTTAACTTTCAACTTTCATATGAAACCATCTAATCTCTTCTGTAGATAAGACATACACTCCCTTTTCTTTTCTCTCTCTTCACCCACACCACCACAAGTACAACCTTTTAATTACCAAAAAATCTCCACAACCCCCTACTCTTCACACAACCTCCACACATCATATTTTTTTTAATTTTTTTAATTTTTTTCTTTTATCAAATATTTATTATATGAATAATGAATAGAAAATTTGAAATAGTTTAAAAAGAATAAATTCAAAATTTTTTTAAAATATTAAAAAATTTTAAAATTTAAAAAAATGTGGAGTGTGGAGTGTGGTAGAGATTGTGTAGCAAAACTCTTTAATTACCAAAATGACATGGTACGTTTGGCTCGTTAATTCGAGAGTGAGATGAGATGAGAATTTTGTAAATTGTAATAAGATAGTTTGTGAATAGTAGTGAGATAGTTTGAGTTAAGTATTTTTTAGATTTTGGAAAATGAAAGAGAAAAAATTGAATAAAAACTTTTGTTAGAATATAGTTTTATAATATTATTTTTGTTTGAGGATTTGAAAAAGTTGAATTGTTTTTTATTTTTTGTTTGAAAATTTGAAAAAATTGTAATGATTAGTTTGAAAATTTTGTATTTGAATTATGCTTGGGAATGATATGGGATGAGATGAGATAAAATGATATGAGAATTTTGAAATGAAATCTATTTCTAAACAAACCTCTTTTAAGTGGCTAAGGGGGATTTCCCTCACATGAAAGGACTCACCCAACAATTTTTTCTATTTTCTTCTTTGTAACACTTTTCCTCACCTGTGGACCCAGAATCTTTCTATCAATGAATGGATCAAATACGTGAAATATTTAATTAAATTGGTAGAGTGCAGAGTCAGAGTTCAAATTCAGGCGGTATCTTAACTCAGTGTGGGATTGGTCTTCTTCGTTCTGATCAACTGGTTCATGTGGCTTGCCAGATGTAAAGCTCGCATGGAGAGGGTTTTTGAAACTAGGGAGTAGGTATGCTTTAAAAAGTGGAATCTTTTATCTCAAATCCTTCAAAACAAAACGAATAAACCTTTTATCAAGTGCTCTGAAGATGCAATTTTGAAACAACTTGGCTTAATGAAAATGCATGTCCAGCATAAGACTATTCAAATTTTGAAATGGATGCGACCACCTCAGGGTTATGCCAAACTTAATGTTGATGGAAGTAGTCTTGGGAATCCTGAAAGAAGTGGAGGCGGATGTATCCTTAGAGATGTGGATGGGCACATGATTTTTGCTTTTGTCAGATTCTATGGCATCAGTTCCAATAATGATGCTGAGATCAGGTATAACACCCTGCCTAATTAACCCCTAGGATTAACCCTTAAACGCTTTAGATTAGGTTTTAATTTTGGGTTATTGCCTACATGAAGGTTGATAGTGAGGTTAGCCATAATCTTGGCACTTTGTACCATTAAATTAAGGATTAGAGAAGCAAGCCCAATAGTGAATTTGGTGAAGCTTTTAGGACCTTAGAGCATTCATGGGCCTAACCCAAGAAATCTTGAACCAAGCCTATTGGGAATTCAAGACTTGGTAGCTAGCCATGACCAAAGCTTAAGGAAGGCATAAGGTCTTTGGGCCAAACTTGGTGTAGAATGGATCCATGGCCCAATTAGGCCAAGTCAAACATTTTCAAGCCCATCTTAGTGGATTTTGAGATTTCTTTTCAACCTTAAAAATCTGGAAATGAGGCCCTCTTATTCAAGCCCAAGAGCCCATAAGTCATGAACCCACACACTTGACCTTTTTAAAGCTCTCAAGGCCCAAAGCCATGTTTGGGTTTATTTCACTATTCAAGAACAAAAACCCAATACACTATACCATTGATTTCCTTAAGCCCAAATTATACCCTTAGTACCCAAATTAAGTTTTGCAAGTTAGCTAAGACCATTAACCAATTTGAAGTTAGTGAATTTTAAGCCATGCTTTGAAGCTTAGTTTTGTTTAATCTTTTCTTAACCTTCTAATTCAAAATTTTCTTGTTAATTATTTCATTTCATCATATTTAGAAATTACTAATACCCTAGCTAAACCTCCCCACATGTCATTAAGGAAAATGACATGTCAAACCCCAAACTTTGCATCAATCGGCTATGTGCAATGTTCTTTGAATACTTTGACTGTTTTGCCTTTAGGTCTAATATTTTTGTGGCTTGACCTCAAGGGAAATATGGTCCTTAAACACCTCATGAGACCCCTTCAAACCCAGTTTGAGCCTTGGACAAAATTGGTTACACAAACTAATTCAATTGACCAAACCGAGTGCACTTTAGTCTAGTTTGAGTGGGAACTTGTTGGTTGAAATTTAACCAACCATATGCCAAAGTTGAGCCACCACCCCATGCCACCTTCCTCACCACCCAATCCCGAAGAGGTCCCATGACCATCACGAAGAATTTGACTCAATTTCTCCCACCCAAAATCATCCAAACCAAAGTCCAAAATCTGCCAACCAAAACCACCTAAACCTGCTAGTTTGCAAGGGTGGTTTGAGTGACTTCTTGTCATCCATCTGAACCATGCTCCATGAGCTTGACACCTCCACAGGGCCATGATGGCTACAGTAGGTAGGAAATCATGGTGGCTTCAAGCCACTATTCCCCCTGCACAAGGCGACTAAAAGCCTTGGAAGCAAGTTGGAAAAATTTCAGATTTGTGCACTTCCCACTTCACCCAATCACCAAGCATCCATGCCAACGTCTCCTCCCCTCTTGAACCTTATAAATGCCTCACTCACTTTCTAATTTCCTCCACACCCCAGCTCCAAACTTCCTCTTGAGTCTTGAGAGTATTTCTCCTCCTTAGTGAGTAATAAAGTGAAATCGAGTGAGTTTTGGTGAGTTCTTGAGCAAGACTGTCTTGAGTGCTTGAAAGGCCACGAGATTTAAAAGTTTTCTTTCTCTTGATCTTAGTTAACATACCAATCATTGTTTCCAAGTGTTGGTACGAAATTTGGTTGAGTTTTAATAATATTATCATGCTTAGTTCAAAATCGGGTCATTTAAGAGTGGTTTGAATGTTTAAATATTTTTAAGTGACAATTTAGCTATGACATGTCTTAAGTATGATTTGATATGATTTCTAAATGTATTAGAATGATTATGGAAGGTTTTAATTGTAATTAAAAGCATTACATAATAGGTTTTAAATCTATTTTGTTTTGATTATCAAGTATGAATCGGTTTTGAATAAATTGGAGACTAAGGATATTTTAGCTATGATTAAGTGTTAGGATGAACTTGATTATCCAATGATTAATCTTCATTATGTCATTAAAGATGCTAGTGATCATTTGTGATTAGAGAAAATCCCATATGCATGCATTCATTTATAAGTTGACTTCTAACTTACACATTCATAGATTATTTATGAATGATTAATAAATGTTTCATTCTTATTTCAATTATCATTTTGAGAATAAAATATCATGTTATATGATACATTGAGTGCATGCTTACATGACACGTGATATTTTTCACTATTTTTACATATTGTTTCTATAAATGTCATTTTTGCATGAAAACTTGTCACATATACACATGTCATGAAAAACATTTTTCAAACATAACATGAAAATAATTTTTTTCATGACTCCAAAGGTTAGAATGGGGAATTATTCTAGTGGAACTCCTCTATTCACTCTGGAGTATTTAAGAATGGAGTGGTGACCTCTAAGTTGATGAAGAATAGTCAATAGGTTTCGAATGTGTTCTTTTTAAAAAACTCCGGAGTAAAGTCGATATGTTATGACACCTAAGGCTGGTGGGTGTACACGTTATGATTTTTATGATGTTATGTTATATTACGAATGCATTGAGAATGAGTCTATAGATAACGTAGTTTCAATGTGAGTTGTACTACGGTTACTAACAGGTACTCATAGTGCATATGGGGAACTGCAACGTTACCATACGTTATAATGTTAATTTTAAATTTCTAATAATGATGAAAGTAAATGATGAAAGTTTATGATGAAGTTATGTTTTCAAAAGTGATGGCAAAAATGTTTATTGAAGGAAAACCTGTGTCTTCCTTTTTTTGAAATCTTGAGAAATCTGGATGGAAGACATTCGTACTGATTTTTCTTCTGCATTTCATGCATTGCATAAATATCATTCTTCATGCCTAATTTATCTTTGTGCACGTTGGTTATTTAACTTACTGAGTTTTTGAGAAAATCTCACCCCTTGTGGGACCACTATCATTTCACTTGGAATGATAGAAGTTGTGCGAAGTCTTGAGGAGATCGAGCTAGATGGAGTGCTGGATTCAACTAATTGAGGAGGAGCTAGACCTTGAGAAGATTGGATTTAAGCTTGATGTTTATAGCCTAAGTCCTTCATGCTTTAGATCACATGAAGAGAATGATTTGACTTTAACTCTTAGTTGTACTAAGTCTATACTACATTGGTATATTGAACTTGATGTTTACTAATGAAATTTGGATGTTTTAGTTATTCTGGCATAAGTTATACTTTCACATTTATTTTCGTTGTGGTTATTGCATATTGCTAGTTGCATACTAGGATGCATTGCATATTAACTGTCATGTACGAGGGTATGTAACCTTGTGTTATATGTTTTGACGCTCTAAGTTTCAATTCCATCCCAAGCGGAGGTTGGGAGTGTCACATCAGGACTTTCTCGGATGGTCTTAATTTATGTGTATAGATGAATATTACGCATATCAAAGTTGAAACAGATTCTAAACTGGTGGTCAAGTGGTGGGACCAGAACGACCAAGTCCCTTGGAGGAGTAGTCACACATGTTGATATGAGACTAAGTTGAAGGCTAGTTCGCTAGTGATGAGAATCTCCCATACTTTCAGGGAAACAAACCACTTAGCTGACATATTAGCTAAGTGGAGAGATAATGGTAATGATATTTTCTTTGCTAATAAACATGGTCTCCAGAAAGACATTTTGGGCTCTTTTCATTGGACCAAGCTGGATTACACGTTATTTGATGCAAATAACAGCTTCAAATATGTTTGCTTTCTTTTATTTTGTTTTGTCTTTAATTTAACCAGGTTGCTTGATTTTTATGCAGGTATGTTTTTCGGTGTTTCTTATTTTTTCGGTCATATAGATAATTCAAACATTTGTGTAATGTTTAGAATGATAATAATATTATTTTTATACATGATGGGTTTTGATTTTATGATTATATGTAACTCCCAGATATTCTGGTTGTAATCACGGTATTTCTCCACTACAAGTGAGGGGTATCAATAAAAATAAGGTACCATCCTCTTATAAAAAAAAAAAAAAAGTTCGAATTTAGAACTTCTGCTTTGATACTACGTGAAATATTTACTAATTTTAAAATTTTAAACTGATGAGAAGATGTATATTTTATTATGGACAATGCTAGGGTGACTACCAAATATACACACTAGTACATGAGTTTATTTATTTATTTTAATCATTTTTAAATATCTTTAACCATTAAGAAAAAATAAATAAAATAAATAAATTCACTAATAGTTATTTTCTTATATATTAAGAAAATATATATATGAGTAGGCACATTTAATAGACATATTTAGTAGTCATACTATCATTTTATTTTTACTATTTATATTATATTATTAGAGAGCGGGCAAATTGGGTCGGATTCAACTTAGCAATTAAGAACATGGAAAATCGACCATGCGCGCATACGCGCACCTGACCGCCACCTATGCATTGCAGACCTCCACTTTTCAGTCCAAACCTGTCCAAACTCTAAAAGTAGAAAAAAATATCTCTTCTAGTTTCAGTTGAACTTCAATAATTATTTCAGTTTTTTGAAATGAGATATGGAAATAGAATTAAATAAGAGAAGCTAATTCCGTTTCTCGGAGTAATGCTGTCTTTAATCTCTTTATTCTTAATAATATTATTATCATCTCAAATTATACTTGCCGATGTGACATAAAATATATGCCATCACTCAATGGATAATATATGTCATGCATCATGACTTAATGGATAATTATTTAAAATGCGTTAAATCAACAAGTATATATGATTAGAGATAACAAAATATAGAATAATGAAGAGTATTTCTCTTTTCCTGAAAATAGAGTTACGTATTGGCCGGATTGGTATGCACGTGACCAATTACATAGAAGAATTATCTCTCATTGATCAGTATAATATGCTTAATTTTCAATTTGTTTCTTAAGATATTGGCTTCGATTTCAATTTGTTGCAGAATCGAATCCCACCTTGCAGCATTACATGCACACTTTATCACCCTTCTCATATATATGAGATCCAAACAGTGTGAAAGATCTCCGCCACCTGTGCTGTGAAAGCCATAATTCTAGTTTACCTGCTGTCAGGGAGAAATACAGTACTCAACATGATAAGGTAATTCAAATCTCTCTCTCTCTCTCTCTAGATCATCTCTTGCAAACAAAGCTTCACAAGCTTGTTTTATTGTTCACGTATGGATGTGTAAAAAATGATGCTAATGTTTTCCTGAAATTTGTATATATGTCGGTTAATTGGTCGGCAAATGTGTTGACTTTTTAACTGAGGTGTATTTTCTTGCTGTGTGGCCAAAAAGTACTGCCCTCCTATTTACCTACAGAATTTTTCCACATTTAGGAGTTCTCCATTATACACATTTGAAATACTCTCCGCTATTGCTCAGTTGGATGAAGACTTCGGCTGCATTTGGATGTTGAGATAAGTTTAAATAAGTTGAGTTGAATTGTGAATAGTAGTATTTTATAGATCCTATTGAGATGATTTTAACTTGAGATGGGTTTAAGTTTGTAGGTTAAAATGTATGAAGTTGAAATAGGTTTAACTTTTTTATAGGAAATTAAAAAAATAGTAGGTCCCATCAATAATTGGTCTAACAACCAAACACAGCCTTTCAGGTCATTGATTTGAGTAGTTGGTAATTTGTTTCAAGCAATGGAATTATTTTCTTGCTTTTTCCTTTCTTTTAACCCCACATTGCCTAATGCTTTATTTTCGTTGATTCGTAGTCAATTTTGGGGTTTCAAATGCTCTCTCATTTGCATGTAGCCAATATTTACTTTTTTTAACCCTAATTTTTCCTTAAGGGGTTGTGTAGTTTTGCCTAAAACAATTAATAGCAAATCATGAAAACCAATAAAAGTAGCATGGAATGGTAGGGACATCGAACACAAACCACCACCTGCAGAACATAAAGAATGATATTTAAAGATTTCATCACTCAAAAAGCGTAATTAAAAACATACCAAATTTGGAGGCCTCTAAGGGGACCGACACCTTAAAAATGGATGGTGGAAGCTTTAAAAAAAAAAGATGTCCATTTTAGGGACTTTAGTATAAAGCTTAGATGCTCATGGAGGCTTCGCCCAAACTGCACGTCATATCGGACTAGCTCCCCTTACGAATATTGTCTATTTATGTCCCCATCATGCATGCATTTTGCACTTTTTTCATTCAGCGACTTTTAAAGTACGGTTGATCCTTCGTTACTTAATTCGCTTATTATATACTGTCGGATTTATGTCGCGATCACGAATAAATCACGTTGAAAATAAAGTGCAGATTTTACAGTTCTTCGTTTTCACGCTCTCTGTGATCAGTCTAGAGGGATCGGAATGTCTGATCTTTCAAGTAATCCCAGTACCTGATGCCTTGAGTAGGCACATCCAATGTATATATAAGTACCTAGCTACTTCTAAATTATAAATACCTAATTTTCTATTCCACACAAGCAGTATCGATCTAACCATCACTTCTTGCACTCTGACCTTTCGGATCAACAAACATGGCTGACAACAGTACAACCAACAATAACGGGCAGCAGCTACCCGGCCAAGATTTGCCCCGGCGAGGTGGCTCACAGGTGGTCGACCATGATGGGCGCCGCGGCTCTGTGTTGCCAACTGGTATATATAGAAGAATAATGATATGATTACTACTCTAATACTACTCATTGATTACTCTTTTTATATTTGATTTTTTTTTAAATTTTTTATTTTACTTAATGATTAAGAAAGTGAGTATTAGTAAAGTTATATATATATTTTGAGTGCATGATTAAGGATGTTAAAAATATACTTAAAAGAAAATGATAAAAAAAAAAAACACAACTTAAATTAAATGCACTTGGATAGTAGATAGGTAGTAATTGGATAGTAACCCTATCACTACCCTATATAGAAAACTTTATCATACCTACACCATATTATATATATATATATATATACCATACATGATTTTTTTATTTTTTTCTTTAACAAGTATGCAGTGTAGAGATGATGAGCAGAAGAATTCAATTACTTTATTAGTTTAGTAGAAAAAAAAAATATATATATATATATGTATAGTGTATGATATAGAGATGATGATGAGTAGCAAAGCCTACATATAAATATATATATATATATTTATATATATAAATATTACTTTAATTAACATGATAATTATCGTTTCTGTCGGGGACAAATCTAGAGGATCCCCTGCCCCCGAAATTCTGACATTTTTTTATTAATTTAATCTAAAATTATGTAAAATTAAAAATAAAAGAATATTATATGTAAATCATGTTTTTATGATGCTTCTGCTATGCTGACCAGCGCATGATACCGCTGGACGTACTCTTTCGTGTAAATTATTATACATTTTTTAAAATAATACGTTAATAGTCACTTTCTTAATTATTAAATAAAAAATAATTAAAAAATACATAACCAAAATGAACTGGCAAAACTATGAAAAAATACTATCATTTTCCATTTTTTTTAATCTCAAATATATTTTATAAATTATTTGTTAGTCTATATTGAGAATGAATTAATTATGTGATAATTAATAATCTTTATTTATTGAAAAAACATAATTGACATGTTAGATGCTTTTATTTTTTATTTTTTATTCAAACTTGAAACCTCTTATATACTCGTGCACGCTTTTAAGTGATTATCTTTTAATTTTTATCCTGTATAAGTTTTTATATATACTACGGCCCCTTTACATAAATCCTGCCTTTGTCACGGTTTCTGTCATGCATGGCTGGATAGCTAGTTGATTTATTTGGTACGTAATCATTAAAATGATGTATTTCCTTTTCAAAATATACAAAAGCTTTACGGATTTGGTGTTTGGTGTTCAAATTTAATTTAAACCAGATGCGTGGCCGGTTTTGACTGCAATTGCTTACATACTACTAGTTGTGGCGGGGCCTGGGGTCTTGTCCTTGGCTTGGAACATGGCTCAGCTTGGATGGATTGCTGGTCCTGCTGCGATAATTTTGTTCTCCTTCCTTACTTGCATTGCCTCCATAATTCTCTGCGACTTCTATTTTTCCCCTCATGACCCTGACAAGAGAAACCCCACTTACATGCACGTCATTCGATCCTATCTTGGTATGTAAATCCTACGAAATTTTTGTTTTTAATTAATCAGTGATCAAATTGATCACAAAGTGATCGAGTACAGTTGATGATGATGATGATGATGATTAAAGAATTAACTAATTTATTTTTTGGGGGTGAACTTATATTATTCTAAAAGTAACTAATTAATTTTTACACATATTCCATAATATATATATTATATAATACAAAAAGTACTGTTAAAAATATAATTTCTAGATGCAAATTATAAATTTATTCATACAAAACATGAAACTTAATAAAATCCAAAGGGTTTTTGACAAAAGTAATGAGAAACCCATGCAAAGAATAATCTTAGATTTAACCCTTAATTTATTTGGCTGTTTTTCAAGGTGCCGGCCGTACTGCAAATGTCAAGATATGCTGGGTAATTCAGTACTTGAATCTTTTTGTGATTGCCAGTTGGTACACAAACTCAGCATCGAAATTGATGGCGTACGTTGTTTGATAGAACTGATCTTGATTAATATACATTTGCCCTCTTACATTTGGAGTACTTCAGTATGGGCTGATGCAAACATGGACCATTTACTTGGATTTTGATTTGATTTGACGTACAGGGATATCAAATGGGACTCTAAATGCTCCAAAAACAACAACAACAACGTTAATGTTGATGACAGCATTAATAATACATCATGTTGGGTTTATCAGAAACCGTATTACATTGTATTTGGTGTCACTCAAATACTTCTCTCCCAAATTTCCGATTTTCGTCAGTTACGTTGGCTCACCATTCTCTGTTTCGGGGCGTTCCTAATTTATTCATCAATTGGTGTTGGCCTTTCTCTCACCAAAATAGCAAGTCAGTATATATAACTTTTCTTTGTTTATTTCATTTATCTTAATTAGTACTGTTAAATATATATAGAAAATCATTACTCTTAATAAATAAATATATATATATATATATAGCTAGATCAACTGTGATGGAAGGCTGGTACGTAGAACTATTAACATACATGTTGGAAGTATAAAATTAGAATAAAAGCACTAATCTTTTTCAAATGACAAATTTCATTAACCATTTTTAGGGACTTATGCGAGTTTTATATATATTTCACCTTGCATAAATATTACAAGGTAATGATTGGAGCCTCAAGGGAAGTCTGGAGCCTCAAGGTAATATTAATATGACTCGAGCCAAAAAGACATGGGTGATCTTTAAAGCGCTTGGGCATATATCTGACACATTCGATTTCTCTAGCGTCCTTCTTGAAATTGAGGTATATATACATATATATATATATATATTTTCATCTAAAATGTTAATTCGACTTACAATATGATCTTTTTTTTGGGAGAAAAAAAAATATTTATATGTGAGATAACCAAATTGTAAAACAGGACACAATTGGCAGTGGATTACCAGCGCAAGAGGCCCAGAAAATCATGAGGAAGGCCATTCAATA
>QEOT01000093.1:38749-49091 GCA_003123785.1 Pterocarya stenoptera | reverse complement strand
CCCCCCCCCCCCCCCCCCCCAGCTTGGCATTCTCCCCAGCCCTTTCGAGGAGGCGGTAATAGGTAGATATACCCTTTAATTTGCAAGTGTGCGCGAGAAAAAGGCAAAGGTTTGAGAGTGAGGAAGTCGGGAGAGAGTGGAAACTGTTTTGTGCTTAACAAAAAGAAAGAAGAGTTGAGGTTGCCGTGGGAACCGAAACACTAAAATCGTTCTTTTTAATATGCTAAATCCTAACAACAGCCGAAACTCATGCGAAGCCCAGAAACTTTGGATTTCCAGTTGTTGAATTTCGACGAAAGATACATTTGAAAATATAAAGTTAGACACTTCAGGTTTCCACTTTCCGTTTGCTATATCACGTGTGGGGTTTAAGGGTACGTTTTTTGTATGTTTTCTTTTTAAGTACAAAAAGCATTTCTCCATTTTAATTACCTTCTTTACAGGGGTGGTTTTTAACAAATTCGAACCTGGTTATTCATACTTTCCCTTCTCAGAGACCATGGGTATGTGTGCGATCATAGATTTTGTTGTCTATTTCTTGTTGTTTAAGGTTATTATTGTTTTTTAAGATGGCTTCGTTCTCAATTTGTTTGAATGAGGAAGGAGGAGTGAAGGAAAACCGTGTGCCTAGGTCATGTTACTAATACAAGTACTAATCATGTACACCGAATACTACAGATCATCGGAAAAACAAGGCCAAGACAATTAATTGGTGCAGTACCAGCAGGAAACTAGCCAGCAAATATTTCATCCTCCACTTTGTTACTAAAAATGGGGATATATACACCAATTAAACTACAAATCAATCGACAGTAAAGGCGGCGGCCCCTTAACTGAAAGGAACATGATTGTGTTTTGAGTAACAAAACAAAATAAAGTACTAGGCCTATATATTTCACCCATGCATGAATCAGTAACTATAGAAACCAATTAAGCTGCTGGTTGGCTAAAACAATCATTATGAGTTGAGTTGCAGATCAACATTCTCGAGACTTCTTATAATTAAGGAATATAAAAGAGGACTGCGCACTCAACCTGCAAATACAATATTCTTCAAGAAATGGTAGATCACATTCTTAATTCATCGCTATGATCAATGTCCAATCTAATAGCGATTGGACATTATGGGCTTATAAGACCCTTCAAGAAAATCTTCAACAACATTGGCTGCAACTGCAGCTATTGTAACGATGAGGCACCCAAAACTAAGGATTTGAAGACCAAGCCATCTTGCGCTCCACTTTGGTGTCCCCTTTTGCACGATATACATCTTTATTGGGAAGTAAATTACAATGGGCCAAAACGCCATAGTCCCGAGAAGTTTAAGCACGTCCACACATACCGCGAAAAACATTGATAACAAAGTGATCGTGGTCACGAAAAATGTCCTCCAAACCAACCGGAAGAGGTTGAGTTTGTAGGGACCAAATCTCGGGATCCAGATTTTGATTTCTTTGGTGATGAATTCATTGTCCGGGAATCTTGTTGATATGGATTTCTCAACCATGGCAAAAATGGGTTGGACAAAAATTTGATATGCGCCTGCAGCTTGGATTACCATGGCAGCACTTGCTATGTTAATCAGCCAATACGGTTTATAGAAGCCGTCAGGGAGGAATTCGGGGGAGTCCTCTCCAAAAGCAGCATAACCCATGCACGCATGAATCATGGAAATAAAGGTTATGACTGCAACGCTTCGCCGAGTGGCCTTCTTCATTGTTTGGACCTCTGATGGTGGGGATCCAACAGTGTCCTGTTTTACAACTGGTTATATTCTACTCATAAATCACACTACAATAAATACTGTTTTTTACCAAGAGTGACGTACTGTTGTGGGGAAAAGTATATATTTAGTGGAAAAAAAATAAAAAATTCCCGACCAATTTGTGGCTTGCGAACTTGTGACATATAATTGGTGAGGAAAGATCATTTATCCACCAAACCCATAGGTCATGGGAAAAACCAACTTTTTCTGATCACGACATCTTTGGCGGAGAAAACTTTCATATTTCATGACAAATAAGGACGTCTCATCTAAAAAGTAAAAAGAATAAAAGATCGATATTGGAAATCATACATTTTGGACAAATGCATACCTGAATTTCAAGAAGGACACTGGAGAAATCGTATGCTTGAGCTATATCCCCAATCGCTGTAAAGATCATCCATGTCTTTTGAGCTCGAGTCACTTGAGGGCCAATGCTCATTCCAGTCAGGCTTCCTTTGATCGTTACATTTCCTAGTAATTATATGTATATGTATGATAAAGCATAAACCATCAAATTAAGTACTTTACAAAAAAAAAGAAGTCCGGATTTAAAACAATGATAATAATTATATATAGTAGTTATATAAACCTGCTACTTTAGCAATAGCAAGGGCAAGACCAATTGGTGAATAAAGCAGGAACATCACAAGACAGAGAACCGTGAGCCACCGCAGCTGATGAAAATTGGGAATTTGTGAGAGAAATATTTGAAAGACGCCGAATGCGATGTAATGTGGTTTTCGATAAACATAGCAAGGCTCCTCTTCATAAATGCTGTGGCATTTAGCAAACCAGTTGATATCCCTGTTTCAATCAACCCGGCCAATTACAAGACCCATCAGCCTCATACATGCTGTTCCAAACACCAACCTCTATAATGACAAATTAATTGAAATCAGATATATATATATATGTATGGTTTCAAACGTACGCCATCCTTGTGGATACTGATGCTGTGAGCTGACTAGTAACTACACAAAGGCTCAGGTACTGAATTACCCAACATATTTTGCGCACGATCGGTCCATCTAGAAAGACCACAAAAGAGAAGAGAAGTGCTCAAAATTCATGACTATAAACTGCGCTTGCCAATTTGTTAAGAGAAATTAAAAATATATATGTGGACTGCTATATATGGTAGAGATTACACAAAAGGAATTCTATTGATGTGATTTCATGCGATATGATGGAGTTATTTTATAACTTTATAATCTGACGAACCACGTAAAACTATGTCATTTTGTGAGATTAAACTTTTGTGTAATCGATTTGTGGCTTAAATATATATATATATATATAGCAAAATCTAAGTACGTACGTACCGAAGTTGGATCGAATGGCATCCATGTAAGTCGGGTTTCTCTTGCCAGTGGCAGCTGAACGATAGGAGGCGCAGAGGATGGTGGAGACAAAGTAAGTAATGAATGAGAACAAGAGTATCACGAAAGGACCAGCAATCCATCCAAGCTGAGCCATGTCCCACGCGAAGTTCAGGACAACAGGACCCATCACAGCTGTAGCTATGTAAGCACTTGCTGTCCAAACCGTCCCTGATTTACAAGAAAAACATCAAATTAAGCATTGGTAAGTTTGAAAAGAAAATACAGATCAGAAAAGATGATCATGTTAAACACTTCACCGGTTCGCTTGGGATTGCCATCGTCGTCGAAGCTCTTGGAGCTGCCTATGGGGAGCAAGTCGTGGTCTGAAAGATGGTTAGTCGTTATAATTTGTGCAGTGTTCCCAACCATCTTTGATATGAAACCTAGCTCAACGTCTTTTCGAGCGCTGTCTAGCATGCAAAACCTAGCAACTTAAAAGAAGAGCTGAAGAAATTACAGGAAAAAGAGAAGTTTCTTCCCAGAAACGTACTGAGTAGATTCAGAAGTTTCGGGAAGCCGAAGGTGTGATTCGAAAAGACTCGAGTGTGAGGGGGAGAAATAAATGCTCTATTCTTTTGTGTTTGGCTGTGCAAAACATAAGAAAGAATGGATTATCTTTCTCGTCTTCAAAGAATGCCATGTCTTATATAGGATCACGTCGCAAACGGGGACCACGCGTAAAAAAACGCGTGAAACCTCGGAGAGTGGAGGAAGTCACGACCAACGTCCGTGATTCAAGGAAAAACTTCTTCGTGACAACTTCTTGGTTTAGTTTTTTTTTTTTTGTTTTTAACTTCTTGGTTAAGTTAATATATTTAATATATATTTAAGTTGTGGGTGATACAACGCATATAATATATAAAGTTTAAATGGAGTTATATTATAAAAATGTATAACTTGTTATTAATTTATTATTTTTATAGTAAAAAAACTTAAGTTTAAATTGATCAGCATATCTCCTTGAGTGCAAGGTACCTCCTTTTGAAAGAAAAAATAAGGGTGAAATCAAATTAATTTATAAATTAGGTATATATAAAAATGCACCGAATTTAATTTATAAATTAATTTAAGCTGTTGTACCAGACCGCCCAAAAAGACACACTCAATACATCCACTGGAGCGGAAACAACCAATTTCACTGCGATTTGGTGAAAATACATACACTCACAAATAACCTCACCGTCTTTCAAATGCCACTCAATTTCCCACACCTTTTCTGATTTTGTCCGCTGCACAATTTACACTGCAAATGGCCAGCCTTTACAAAAACGAGTACTGCTATTGGGCCATGTAAAGCCTACCGTTTAGATTATCCTTTGATCTTGACATAGCACGGCCACCATGTGGTGCCATATGATTTTTGTTTTTAAATATTTAAATTAAAAGGGTGTTTGAAAATATAAAAAGATGAAAGACTGAAATTCTAGATTTTTTCTATTTTAATTTTTAATTTTTTTAAGAAATTACGTAGCATCAAATATTTGATGGTGTCATGTTAATCATATGAGTGATAAGTTTTAAATAGCCAAATTATGTTATAATTCATAAAAATATAACAATCATAAATAATTATCTCGAAGTAGTTTTAAATATTTTATAGTTTTGGAGGTGCATGTGGCCTTGGAGTGGTGGAAGCAATTAACAATGTATATTTTTCGAGAAACGACTCTGACTCAGAACTAGCCACCTGTTTTGAATTTGGAATCATGCTGTATATTTTTGTATATATTTTATGCCGACGACAAACGACTTTGATTCAGAACTAGCCACCTGTTTTGAATTTGGAATCATACTGTATATTTTTTGAACTAGAAACGTTTGAAGGGTTGAGAATATTGAGATATGGTAGGTTTGTATTCCAGATTTTCTTTCTCAAGTCTTATGGCTTCATAAATGTCTATAATTGTTTATCTCGAATGAAGATGATTGTTTCTATCAAATAAAAAAAATATTGGTATTTTATTCTGGCCTACCAATATATCAATTATTCGTCTATTTATATATTTCATAAAAGCTTGGCCACAAAATTTTGATTTTCATTATATGTTGTTTACTTTTATGGGAGTGAAGTATAATTTCACGTATTCTTAGACTTCCTGGAGATAATATCAAATTAAAATGTGATATGATTATCAAATCAAAGTTGATAATTAGAACACTAACTACTTTAAGTTGATAAATATTACTTTGATTGCAATACTTATTAATTTCACTTTAGTCTTTTTCTCTACGAATAGGGATCTATAGGGGTGAAAACCAACCCGGCCCATCGGTTTAGTTTATACCAAAAACCGAAACTCCCATTTTTCACATACAAAATCGACTAAACCGGCCGATGGAGAAGAGGAAAACTGGCCGGGCTGATTCAAGCCTGTACAACAGTACTTTAGGCCTTGTTTTTGGTTTTTTTTTTTTTTTTTACCCTATTTCTAGATCATTTTGGGGCCTTTTCTGGGTTGCTTTAAAGTCTTAATTTGCTGTAGTGAGTTTTTAAAGCCCATTTTAAATATTCAAGTTTCATTTTTATTTTAAAGAGCCTATAACTTGTGGCTCGCGCAATGCACGAACGGCTTATTTATGCGAGAATTTATAGATTTATATTTAAATGAACAGTGCCATTTGAAGGCCTTTACACCACACATGATCCATGTGACATAATTTAATTTGAAAGATATTAAAAAAATACATGTGTATTTAAAATGAAGCATGCCTATATTTTATTTAAAGCTTTGAGTGAATAAGTAGGTATGTATGTAAAAATTGTTNACTTTCAAATGCCACTCAATTTCCCACACCTTTTCTGATTTTGTCCGCTGCACAATTTACACTGCAAATGGCCAGCCTTTACAAAAACGAGTACTGCTATTGGGCCATGTAAAGCCTACCGTTTAGATTATCCTTTGATCTTGACATAGCACGGCCACCATGTGGTGCCATATGATTTTTGTTTTTAAATATTTAAATTAAAAGGGTGTTTGAAAATATAAAAAGATGAAAGACTGAAATTTTAGATTTTTTCTATTTTAATTTTTAATTTTTTTAAGAAATTACGTAGCATCAAATGATGGTGTCATGTTAAGAGAGTCATATGAGTGATAAGTTTTAAATAGCCAAATTATGTTATAATTCATAAAAATAGAACAATCATAAATAATTATCTCGAAGTAGTTTTAAATATTTTATAGTTTTGGAGGTGCATGTGGCCTTGGAGTGGTGGAAGCAATTAACAATGTATATTTTTCGAGAAACGACTCTGACTCAGAACTAGCCACCTGTTTTGAATTTGGAATCATGCTGTATATTTTTGTATATATTTTATGCAACGACGACGAACGACTTTGACTCAGAATAAGCATATGCTTTATGTCTTATTTCTTTAGCAACTTGACGTTCTTTGTATTTTCTGTCGATCCCCTTTTCTCTTAATAGTACGGCTTTTGCTAAAATATTACCTTCCCGTTTGCCTAGGTAATTTATTGGTGCATATATCACGGATCTCATGTATTACGGTTATTCGTAACGAGATCACGCAACAAATTTTATAATTTTTTTTTATTTTTTTATTTCTTACCACTCATTTACTATTACTTTTATTTTATTTTTTAATTTTTTTTAATTTTTTTTTACTTAATGGTTAAAAAAGTGACTATTAGTTAAGTTATATATATATTTTTTAATTTTTTCTTAATGATTAAGCTGGATGTTGAAAAATACTTTAAAGAAAAATAAAATCAAATACACTATAGAGTAGTAAAAGGATGATAGGAGGTAGTAAGCTTATCATTATTATAATTTTAGTAAATTTTAGAGGTTATTGTATTTAAGTTTTATATTTTATAGATTTCAAGTCAAAAGGATACGCTCGAGTCCGAAATGTGACAACTTGTGATTCTTTCTTCCAAGAGTCGTGAAATTGAACACCTAGACAACGATGATGTTCCTCCAGATTGCATAGACAAAAAGACACTCAGAAACCTCTACATTTCAGGCCCATAAGAAAATATTGGTTGAGAGTGACTGCTTGCTGCTGGTCCAATCTTTGCAATAAAATAATATGTCGAATTCCATGATTGGTAATTTATTTTCTGAAGTGCAAAGGTTGTGTAGGTGTTTTACAAGTTACTCTTTTACTCGTGTAAAGAGAGGGTAATATGGTAGCTCATCAGCTTACTAAAAACGTTTGAAGAGTTGAGAATATTGAGATATGATAGGATTGTATTCCAGATTTTCTTTCTCAAGTCTTATGGCTTCATAAATGTCTATAATTGTTTATCTCGAATGAAGATGATTGTTTCTATCAAATAAAAAAAATATTGGTATTTTATTCTGGCCTACCAATATATCAATTATTCGTCTATTTATATATTTCATAAAAGCTTGGCCACAAAATTTTGATTTTCATTATATGTTGTTTACTTTTATGGGAGTGAAGTATAATTTCACGTATTCTTAGACTTCCTGGAGACAATATCAAATTAAAATGTGATATGATTATCAAATCAAAGTTGATAATTAGAACACTAACTACTTTAAGTTGATAAATATTACTTTGATTGCAATACTTATTAATTTCACTTTAGTCTCTTTCTCTACGAATAGGGATCTATAGGGGTGAAAACCAACCCGGCCCATCGGTTTAGTTTATTCCAAAAACCGAAACTAACCGAAACTCCCATTTTTCACATACAAAATCAACTAAACCGGCCGATGGAGAAGAGGAAAACTGGCCGGGCTGATTCAAGCCTGTACAACAGTACTTTAGGCCTTGTTTTTGGTTTTTTTTTTACCCTATTTCTAGATCATTTTGGGGCCTTTTCTGGGTTGCTTTAAAGTTTTAATTTGCTGTAGTGAGTTTTTAAAGCCCATTTTAAATATTCAAGTTTCATTTTTATTTTAAAGAGCCTATAACTTGCGGCTCGCGCAATGCACGAACGGCTTATTTATGCGAGAATTTATAGATTTATATTTAAATGAACAGTGCCATTTGAAGGCCTTTACACCACACATGATCCATGTGACATAAGTTAATTTGAAAGATATTAAAAAAATACATGTGTATTTAAAATGAAGCATGCCTATATTTTATTTAAAGCTTTGAGTGAATAAGTAGGTATGTATGTAAAAATTGTTAAACTATACATAAACCATTTATAACATTTCAATAGTTATATACATCTATCATAAAAAGCATTTATCCGTTTATGAACAGTAATTTGTGTTTGTCAAAATTCTATCGAAATGTAGAAACTCCATTATTGTCGAACTTGAAAATGAAATAAATAAAAGTTAACATTGCAATCAATTAGGCATACCCACGATTAATTTTCCTCAAACCCCATTCTAGTGATGCACTGATTGATATATCCTCATCGGCAAATTCTATGTCAAGAAACGTCATGCAAACATTTTGGAAAACATTTAATTGAGTTATTTCATCAAACAAATTGTGCTCAATTATCCACAATCAATGGGAAGAACTCTTATAGATTGGCTTACTCTCAATTTCATATCCAATCTAGTACTCAAATACTGCAACCACACTCTTTTAAAATTTCTATAGGAATGAAGACATAAAATGTATTAATTCTGAAATGCAAACTACCATGCATGATGAAGACAAAACATGCATTTTTCTTTTTAACGGTATTGAAAACCAAAATATCATTAAAACCATAACCTTCACACAAAAGCAAAACAATCAATCTAAAACAAATTNTTGAAAACCAAAATATCATTAAAACCATAACCTTCACACAAAAGCAAAACAATCAATCTAAAACAAATTTAAAAATTGTTGAAACATAACTTCTATTTTCGTTTGTATACTTAATAAACAAACTGCACACTGTGTACTTACCCAAGATAATGTTTGTCTTCATGAATCTATCTTTATGGCAACCACACTATTATCAAAATCTAGACATGAATGCAATTCACATCAATTGCAAACAATCGCAACCAAAAAGTTTCTCACTAACAAGGGATTCCAAAAAATAATTATAACATAAGTCACTCATTGAACTTAAATAAAAAAAAAATACAATTTTACACAAACAAGAAACAATACTTTTAATAATCTATAAATAGTTTTAAGATTACTTTTTAAATTTTCACTCAACATAGATAGAAGAGAGTAAAGAGATGTTTGGAAAAGTTTTTCATCTCATTTTCTTCCAAAACATCATTCAAATACAAATACTTTCAAACTAATCATTATAACTTTTCAAACTTTCAAATAAAAAACAAAAAACAATCCAAAATTTTCAAATCTCAAAATAAAAATTATATTAAAAAATTATATTATAATAATATTTTTATTTTATAATATATTTTTTTCAAAATTTTCTGTTGTCTTTCTCAAAACCCAATAAATACTTAATACAAACCATTTTACTCCTATTCACAAAATTCTTATCTCATCTCATTCTTCAAGCATCCCCTAAAAGTAGTGTAATTTATCTATAGATTTTAATAGGATTTAAAAAAGACATTCCATCATTTTCGTAAAATTTTTATGCTTCTAGTGCCAACCAAGTCTAGCCAAGTTATCTTTTCTATATAACAAAAAACTAAAATACTGAAATATAACAACCAACCAAAAAGGGAAATTGAAATAAAAAATTTCACCATTTCTTAAAATTACATAAACCAAAAACAGAATTTATGATGCAACACTACATGTACTGTTTCCCCTTCTAATGCAATTGAAATATCCATGTTTTTTAAAGATAAATTTTGCATGTACCACCATGTCCATATACAAAATAAAAACCATACTTTTCACCCATTTACAAATTCAATGACAATCATATATTCTACTCTATTCAACATTAAGATTAACAAATATATATTACTCCTTTAATTCAAAACCCATTTTCCTTTGTTGGGTAGAAACCATACTCAATATTGATATACAACGATTATCCAAATAAAGAAACCTAAAGAGAATTATTGCACACAAAGCAATAAATTTGGAAAAACAAATAAAATGAATACCTAAAACTGCACCAAATCAACGATCAAGGAAAAGATATAGAAACTTCAGATTTGGTAGAAATTTACCTAAACAGACCGATTTTGAGCACCTCTCGTCATTGGAGAGAATGTAAAATAGGGCTAAAAATAAAATGAGTCACTATAAAAAGATAAATTAGAGAACATTCACACCTTCAAGCCGTTTTCAATGGAAAAT